>JARFJB010002087.1:11602500-11907500 GCA_036346205.1 Vesta saturnalis | reverse complement strand
AGTAATAGAAGTAGCAAGCGCTGTCTTGGACCATATAAGGCATTTGAATTTGGAAAATGTTTCTCTCTTGAGTCTCTTTTGCGACGGTTGCTCCGGGCAGAATAAGAATTCACATATGCCTCATGCAATGCTATTTTGGCTACAAAATGAATCACCAGAATCTGTCCAATCCATCATCTTTCATTTTCCAGTGAGAGGTCCCACCCGATCGAGTGTTTGGACGAGTTGCGAAACTTATTCGGAAACAAGCAACAATAGTACACAAAGAGGAATATTACAAAATTTATGAACAAGTTGGTTCTGTAAATATATTAGGTATGGATTGGAAACTTTACGACATAAAGTCGCTAGAAAAAGTGTACAAAAGACTAAATGACATTAGCAATTTTAGGAGGGCTTTGCTAAAAGAAAAGAAAAGTAAGACTGGCATATCCGTTGATGTCGTAGGAGTTGAAGATTTTAAATTCACTTCTGTATTGGAACAGATGGGCGAAAGTTTAGTGAAAAGGGGAAAAAGTCCAAGAATTGCCACTTGGACGTGGATTAAAAAAAGAAAAGAAAGTGACTCTTGAAAAACTACTCAAAGCCCAATTTCGGGAAAACTGGAGAGATGATAACTTGAAATTCTACAAAGATATTTTGGGCGGAGATGCAGTCAGACAAGTAACGGTCCAAGGTAAAAGTGACGATGACATAGATGAAGGGTCGATTTGTAACTGTTGTGAAGAAGATTGTGGCATTTAAATTTTATTATTTAGCTAAATCTGCATTCACACGATTTTTTTGCTATTAAGCACACAATTATAACATAAATTTCTTTTACATTATACATAACTGTTTTTTATTATAAGTTTTTATTATGAACGAATAAGTTCAATGGTAAATATGTAATTAAAAATTATTATTAATTTTATTAAATACATAAATAAAAAGTTTACCTCGAGTAGGATTTGAACCTACGACCTGTACTTTGCTAGAGTATCGAGCTAACCAACTGCGCCATCAAGGTTCAAGCCCCAATCGATGCAAATTTTGTCTTTATGTAGGTAGAACTGATGCCAATTCTAAATATAATGAGATTAAAATCAAATTACTTATATTAATGGAATATGAGCCTGCAATATCGCAAGGATTCGCACATACCAAAGCAACATGGCTAATATTAAATTATTATAAGTTTTTATTATGAACGAATAAGTTCAATGGTAAATATGTAATTAAAAATTATTATTAATTTTATTAAATACATAAATAAAAAGTTTACCTCGAGTAGGATTTGAACCTACGACCTGTACTTTGCTAGAGTACCGCGCTAACCAACTGCGCCATCAAGGTTCAAGCCCCAATCGATGCAAATTTTGTCTTTATGTATGTAGAACTGATGTCAATTCTAAATATAATGAGATTAAAATCAAATTACTTATATTAATGGAATGTGAGCCTGCAATATCGCAAGGATTCGCACATACCAAAGCAACATGACTAATATTAAATTATTATAAGTTTTTATTATGAACGAATAATTCAATGGTAAATATTAATTAAAAATTATTATTAATTTTATTAAATACATAAATAAAAAGTTTACCTCGAGTAGGATTTGAACCTACGACCTGTACTTTGCTAGAGTACCGCGCTAACCAACTGCGCCATCAAGGTTCAAGCCCCAATCGATGCAAATTTTGTCTTTATGTATGTAGAACTGATGTCAATTCTAAATATAATGAGATTAAAATCAAATTACTTATATTAATGGAATGTGAGCCTGCAATATCGCAAGGATTCGCACATACCAAAGCAACATGACTAATATTAAATTATTATAAGTTTTTATTATGAACGAATAAGTTCAATGGTAAATATATAATTAAAAATTATTATTAATTTTATTAAATACATAAATAAAGTTTACCTAGTAGGATTTGAACTACGACTGTACTTTCAGATACCAACCAACTGGCACATCAATCGATGAAATTTGTCTTTATGTATGTAGAACTTATGTCAATTCTAAATATAATGAGATTAAAATCAAATTACTTATATTAATGGAATGTGAGCCTGCAATAATATATAATAAACTTATAATAATTTAATATTAGTCATGTTGCTTTGGTATGTGTGAATCCTTGCGATATTGCAGGCTCACATTCCATTAATATAAGTAATTTGATTTTAATCTCATTATATTTAGAATTGACATCAGTTCTAATACATAAAGACAAAATTTGATCGATTGGCTTGAACCTTGATGGCGCAGTTCGTTAGCGCGGTACTCTAGAAAGTACAGGTCGTAGGTTCAAATTACTGAGGTAAACTTATTTATGATATAAGTTTGTTATGAACGAATTAGTTCAAAGGTAAATATGTAATTAAAAATTACATAATTATTTATGTATTTAATAAAATTAATAATAATTTTTAATTACATTTTTACCTTTGAACTTATTCGTTCATAACAAAAACTTATAATAATAATTAATATTGAAATACAAAACTGGTGTAAACACGTACTTCATTTCAACAAATTAATATCTATTAGTTAATTTGATGGGCCGATAGTTGCAGAACAGAAAAGTAAATTACACATTCAAAATTCTGTTAAACTTATTTGTAAATTATAGTATAGTATTAATAAAATATATAATATATTGTTATATTTAACAACAATATAATGAAACACACTAGACATAAACTGGTAATGCAAAAAAAGAGTATCTACGATGTATTACAACCATTTCAAAAAATATCAAAAACTATTGGATTTCTAGTATGGCCGTCTTCTACTAATAACATTGATTTACATTCCAAATTGCTGAATATCTGGAATTATATTGTGAAAATATGTTTAATTTTAATCTGTATATGTCATCACTGCTATTGCCCAACCGAATTTAAAGATCTTGACTCTACAATTAAGGGTTTTGCTTATTTCTTTAATTATGTTTTAATTTTGCAATTTATTTTTGTATCTTCTTATTATAATCAAAATTTACTTTGGATTACTAAAAATATTGTTTTGATTGATGAAAACATTACCTATACAATTAGAAAAAGTTTTAACTACCTCAAATCAAGAAAAAACTTTATAGTTAGGATGTTACTATTATATTTTATTTGCATTATAACGGTCATAATAGAACTTTCAGTAGCGTATACTGAACAATTATATGAAGATAAATACCATAGATGTAGATTTATAACTATTCTTGCAGAGGTTCTTAATGTAAACTTATCAGGATTCCTAATGTTTTTGTTGTATGAATTAAGAGAAAGAGCCAACATTGTTAACAATTATATACAACATTCAAATAGTAGTTTTTTTCGAATTAAACATACTTTACCAATATATAAAAAGGTGATGCAATTAGCAAGATGTGTAAACAGTGTGTTTGAAATACTAGTATTTATCAAGGTTTTTTTCTGTGCTTTTTTTATCACAAAATCATCGTTTATGGCTTTTTCTGGAAATTATCGTGGAAGAGGATTATCTGTGAATACATATTTCAGAGTTTGGTATTGGCAGATAATTAATATTATTGATGTGGTATTAGTTGTTTATCATTTTGTGGGATGTCATGATGAGGTAAGTAAAGTGTGTAATTTATTGTTCAGACCTAATAAACAAGTATACCTTTAATATTCATTGTAAGAAATATTACCCATATTTACGTCTGTGATTATATGAAATAAGTTTAGATGCGTATAAAAGCTCTTATTTTTTATATTTATTTTTTTACTAATAGTATTCCTGAACAGCCTAAGATTTGCTAAACGTGCTAAAGCAATCAGGAACATTCGGAGGGGGTTAGGGATATTGTTAGGCTGCCGAGAAATGTTTATGGCTATGGCTACCCTAAATTTACTTAAAGCAAGGTTTGGAGGAACTGGGAAGTGCATTCCACAATTTAGTGGCCGTGTGGAAAAATGTAGATTGCGCCCGTTTAATGTGACAACATGGAATTTTGAGTGCGTAATTATGGTGTGAATGGGCAAACAGAGTGTTCCTAGCGAAGATGGTTTGCGAAGATATTAAGTAGTGTATTTCGGAGGCACACTTGCCATTGTAATAGCAATAGAACAAGGAAAGAACTGAAACTATTCCTCTATGCTCAAGAGATAGTAGGTCAAAAGCTAGAGACGGGTGATTTATAAGTCTGGTAGCTCCTTTTTGTATGAGGTTTGCCAAATCAAGTGCGTATTGGGGAGCACTCACTCAGAGATGGGAATTGAATTCCAGATGAGGCCGAATTTGAGCCGTATACAGTAAAAGGAGTTCTTGCGATGTGAAATAACGTTCTGTATAGAAAGCCCAGTTTACAGGCAACTGTTTTGCTGGCTGGCAAAATGTGATCAACCCATGAAAGATTCGATGATACGGACATCCCCAACATAGAAATAGAGTTTGAAAACTTCAGTTCTAAGCCATTCATATTTACAGCAGAAAATAATCGGTCTTTCTTGGCGGACAGAAGGTGACACTGGGTTTTGTCAACGTTGAACGTGAGTAGATTTTCCCTGTCCCATTCAGGGATACGTTGTCATTCTCTATTGATTGAGGCTACCATTTCCAGTCTAACGTCGTGACTAGACTTATTGTTGTGGGAAAACTGAGAAGAACTACAATGTAGAGCGGCTGTCGTCTGCAAAGTACTGGGTCGGGTTAGTTTTTGAGGAAATGAGGTCATTTATGTATAGCAGGAAAAGTGTGGGAGCTATCACTGACCCTTGGGGTACGCCCGCAGTTAATTAAATTGAGTTATCCTATTTTTAAATTTACTACATTTACTTAAAATGAGGTATATATAAAATAATGCAACTTTATTGAGATTCATATTAGATAATATAGCCTATGTGAAGTGAAAAATATGTATAAATTTACTTTGACCGGCACCTGATGCGATTAAATACAGTGTGTCCAAGATAAGGATTCTCCCTGTAGGGATCTCAGAAATGGTAATAGATACAACTCCGGTTATATAGGAAAAAAGTTGTGTAATCAGGGGACCAATAAAATAACACAAAAAAAATCGATGGTGTGATTATTTGTTTTTGATATATTTGCAAAAATTTTAATTAAAATTGCAATTTCTAGTTTATTTTTTTCTGGAATTATTATAAATGCTAGAGCAAAAATACAAACACTTCTTCATGTCAACTTGTTACGGCTTTAACATGTCATAGTCAGTTTTTCAATCGGACGTTTCCTATTTTTATAGCCATCAACAACTTATTTTTTTTAAATACGGTCCTGACATTTTGAAAACTGATTTTGAAAGGTTTTTTATTACAAATTCAGCAATGTATCACATTTGATGGTATGATCGTGTTTTGAACCTTTTATGGACCATCATCACAAAATTTTTGAATACAGACCTACATTTTCAATAAGTTGATGCAGTAACTTTCCCATATAATTATTACACACACCATAATAAAGTTATTAGAAGTTAATATCAACAAACAAATTGACGGTAAAAGGAGAAACTACATTCCTTTTGTGTTTTAGTGTAAATTAAAGTAAGGATTACTTACTTATAAGTTTTATAACAGTTGTTCAAAAATATCTCCATTATTTTCCAAACACACTGTCTTACAGTTGAATTCAAAACATTGCGAAGCATTTAAGGCTTAATACTTTCAAATGATTCGAGAACTAAGTTCCGAAATTGATTGTCATTTTCAATACTGCGTCGGTAAATATAATTTTTGACATATCCCCAGAGAAAAAGTCGAGTGGTGTTATATCGGGGGATCGTGCTAGCCATCTTACTCTCGAATATGTTCCAATCCATCTTGCTGGAAACCTTGCCGATAAATATTCCTGGACGGCTCTGGAATTATGTGCCGGAGCACCATCTTGTAAAAACAACTAATCTTCAATGTCAGGTTGGGGTAAATCAGCTAAAGCTGCTTCTACTTCATTTTCTAATAAATTTTGGTAGCGTTCAGAATTTAAAGATCCGTTATAGATAAATGGACCTATTATTCTCATTCCGAATATTGCAGCCTAGTTATAAAACCTAAACGGTTTAGGTGTCTACTGCACACTTTATAAACTCTAGGATTTTCATTCGACCAATAGTGAGCATTTCTTCTATTGAAAATTCCATTACTGATCACCTGACTTTTATCCGGCCAAATGATTTTATATAGAAATTGCTCATTATCCGCGCATTGCCTGGTATACCATTCACAGAACTCACTGCACCTCGCTGAATCCCCTGGTCGAAGTCCTTGGCAAATTCTAAATTTAAATGGACGTATTTTTTCTCTTGTAAAATAAAATGAGCAGTAGAATGGCCCACTCCAACTGTTTGCTCAGTGTGTCGTGTAGAAATTTCCGGATTTTCGTAACAGCTAATAAAACATTATTTGCTTTTTCTTTATCGCAAAGTTTTTTTTACAGGATATTTCAGGCTTTTTAAATGCACCATGTTCTCTTAAATTGACTGATAAGCTCATAAATGAGGTTTTATGAGGCTGCTGTTTCTCTGGATATTTGTTTAAATACATGCGTTCCACTTCTTTTGAATTTGGTTGACATTGTATGTAACACGATAGTATACCATATTTTTCTATATTTGAAAATTTAAAGATTTTGATAATAACTACCACAAATTAACTAATTCAGAGTTAAGTACTAGTACCAGCTAAATACAAAATTATGACAGATACTGAATTACTTCAAAGCCGTCTTTTTTTATTTTTTTCAAATCCGCCTGTTTTTATTTATTCTTTTTTAGAACATCACATCGTTGTTATGATGTCGCAGATAGAACTGTAAGATATGATTTATCTTTGGAGATTCATGAAAAACTCTTTATCAGCTTGAAAAACTAAATTTTTGTTGTATTTTAGCACTATTTGATAATGATAATTTAGATAGGTAACTTTAATGTTAATTTCACAAGCATTTAGTTTTTTATAAATTGCATAATTAACAATATTTTATTTTAGTACTTTTCCTTATTTTATAAACTATTAAACACAAAGGAAAGTTAACTAAGTAAACTTTTTTGAAAATGCAGGTCTGTTTTTTAAAATTTCGTGATCCTGGTCCATAAAAGGTTCAAAACGCGATCAGAACATCAAATGTGATACATTGTTGAATTTGTAATAAAAAAAAAACCTTTCAAAATCAGTTTTCAAAATATGAGGGCCGTGTTTAAAAAAAATAAGTTGATGATGGTTACAAAAATAGGAAACGTCCGATTGAAAAATTGACTATTCCATGTTAAAGCCCGTAAGAAGTTGCCGTGAAGAAATGTTTGTATTTTTATATTTTAGCATTATAATACCAGACAAAAATAAAACAGAAATTTCAAAAATTCAAATAGTTGCAAATATCTCACAAACAAAAAAATCAGACCATCGATTTTTTTGTGTCATTTTATTGGTCCCCTAATTAGACAACTTGTTTTCCATTTAACCGGAGTTGTATCTATTACCATTTCCGACACCCTCATAGTGAGAATCTTTATCTTAGACACAGTGAGTGTACTAAGAAGGAATTGCTAATAAATATTATAACTGGAGTGGGCTAAAATCACGGCTTATAACATGTATTCAAATAACCCTCCATTCTGCCATAAACAATATCCAAGCCTGTTATAAAACTAATTTCGAACATTAAACAACTGCCTTTCTTATATATATATATATATATATATATATATATATATATATATATATACAGGCAATGGAGTTTAAATTACTTCCACATCCAACGGATGGGAAGTACGGTATCGCTAAAAAATTTTCAAACACTTTTATTTCCTCAATCGCTTTAAAATGTTCGAAAACGTCTAAAAACAAAATTTGAGCAAAACAAATCTTGTATGTGTGTCTGTCTGTGTCTGTGTGTTTTCTGTGTGTGTGTGTGTGTGTGTGTGTGTGTGTGTGTGTGTGTGTGTGTGTTTGTGTGTGTGTTTTTGTTTTTGTTTTTGTTTGTTTTTTTTGTTTTTTTTTTTTGTTTTTTTTTTTATTATTGGGTTTGTTTTGTGGGTTGTTTAAATTTGTGTTGGTTGGTTGGTGTTGTGTTTGTTGTTTGTTTTTTGTTTTTTGGGGTGTTTTGTTGTGTGGTTTGGGTGTTGTTGTTTTGTTGGTGGTTGGTGGTGTTTGTTTTTTTTTTGTTTTGTGTTTAAATTTGTTGTTTTGTGTTTTTTGTGTTTTTTGGTTTTGTTGTTTTTTTGGGTTGTTTTTTTTTTGTGGTTTTTTTGGTGGTGTTGGGTGTTTTTTTGGGTGGGTTGGTTTTTGTTTCTCCTCTTTGCTTTCGTGTTTAAACTTTTGCTTCTGTTTTTTTTTTTTTTTTATATTTATTTATTTTTTTTTTTTCGGTGTGTTTAAGTGCTTCCTCCGGTGGGGTTTCTTTTTCAAACTTTTATTTCCTTATGTTTTGTTGTTCTTTGTTCTGTTGTGTGTCTGTGTCTGTGTCTGTGTGTTTGTGTGTCTGTGTGTGTTGTGTGTGTTGTGTTGTGTGTGTGTGTGTGTGTGTGTGTGTGTGTGTTGTGTGTGTGTGTTGTGTTGTGTGTGTGTGTGTGTGGTGTTGTGTGTGTGTGTGTGTGTGTGTGTGTTGTGTGTGTGTGTGTGTGTGTGTGTGTGTTTGTGTTGTGTTGTGTGTGTGTGTGTTGTGTTTGTGTGTGTGTGTTGTGTGTGTGTGTGTGTTGTTGTGTGTGTGTTGTGTTTGTTGTGTTGTGTTGTGTGTTGTTGTGTGTGTGTGTGTGTGTGTGTGTGTTGTGTGTGTGTGTGTGTGTGTTGTGTTGTGTGTGTGTGTGTGTGTGTTGTGTGTGGTGTTGTGTTGTGTTGTGTGTGTGTGTGTGTGTGTGTGTTGTGTGTGTGTGTGTTGTGTGTGTGTTGTGTGTGTGTTGTGTGTGTGTGTGTGTTGTGTGTGTGTTGTGTGTGTTGTGTGTGTGTGTGTTGTGTGTGTGTTGTGTGTGTGTTGTGTGTGTGTGTGTGTGTTGTGTGTGTGTGTTGTGTGTGTGTGTGTGTTGTGTGTGTGTGTGTGTGTTGTGTTGTGTGTTGTGTGTGTGTTGTGTGTGTGTGTGTGTTGTGTATGTGTTGTGTTGTGTGTGTGTGTGTTGTGTGTTGTGTGTTGTGTTGTTGTGTGTGTGTGTGTTGTGTGTGTTGTGTGTTGTTGTGTTGTATTTGTGTTTTATATATGTGTGTTTATGTATTGTTATATATTTGTTGTGTATATATATGTATATATGTGTTTTTTTGTGTATTGTTGTTGTGTGTTTGTGTGAGTTTTTGTCTGTGTGTTGTTGCTGTATGTTCTGTGTGTGCTGTTGTTATGTCTGTGTTATGGTCTGTATGTCTGTGTGTCTGTGTGTTGTGTTGTGTGCTGTTGTGTGTGTGTGTGTGTGTGTGTGTGTGTGTGTTGTCGTGTCGTGTCCGTGTGTGTCCTGTGTGGTGTTGTGCGTGCCGTGCGTGCGTGCGTGGTGCGTGTGCGTGCTGCGTGCCGTGCGTGCGTCCGTGCCGTGCGTGCGTGTGGTGTGTTGTGTGCGTTGGTGCGTCCGTGGTGGTTGTCGTGTGTGTGTGTGTGTGTGTCGTGTCGTGTCCGTGTCTGTGTGTGTCCGTGTCTGTGTCCGTGTCGTGTCCGTGTCGTGTGTCTGTGTGTTGTCCGTGTCCTGGTGTGTGTCAGTGTCGTGTCGTGTCCGTGACTTCGTGTCTTACGTGTCGTGTCCGTGTCGTGTCGTGTGTCGTGTCTGTGTGCCGTGGTTGCGTGTCCTGTCCGTGTCCTGTGTCTTGGTGTCCTGTTGTCCGTGTCCGTGTGTCGTGTTTGTGTGTCCGTGTCGTGTCCGTGTCGTGTCGTGTGTCGTGTCCGTGTCCGTGTGTTGTGTTCCGTGTGTGTCGTGTCCTGTGTCGTGTCTGTGTGTGTGTCGTGTCGTGTGTGTCGTGTCCGTTTGTCTGTGTTGTGTCTGTGTTGTGTCTGTGTTTGTGTGTGTGTGTGTGTGTCTTCTGTGTCTGTGTCCTGTGTTGTGTGTATTGTGTTGTGTGTGTGTGTTGTGTCTGTGTTGTGTGTGTGTCTGTGTGTCTGTTGTGTTGTGTTGTGTCTTGTTTGTCTGTGTTTGTTGTGTGTGTGTTTGTTGTGTGTGTTGTGTTTGTGTTGTGTGTATGTTGTGTTGTGTTGTGTTGTTGTGTGTGTACTTCTTGTGTTGTTCTGTTTCTGTGTTCTGTGTCTGTGTTCGTGTTCTGTGTTCTGTGTCTGTTGTCTGTGTTGTGTCTGTGTCTGGTGTGTTGTCGTGTCTGTGTCTGGTCGTGTGGTCGTTTGGTCTGCTGTGTTCGTGTCGTGCGTCTGTGGTCTGGTGGTCGTGGTTGGTGGTCCGTGTCTGGTGGTCTGGTGCCGTGGTCGTGCGTGTCTGTGTTGTGCGTGTCGTGTCTGTGTCGTGTCTGTGTGTCGTGTCCTGTGTGTCCGTGTCCGTGTCTGTGCCGTGTCCGTGTCCGTGTGTGTCGTGGTTGTCCTGTCCGTGTCCGTGTCGTGTGTTCCGTGTCCGTGTCCGTGTCCGTGTCCGTGTCCTGTGTGTCCGTGTTCGTGTCGTGCTGTCCGTGTCTGTGTCGTGTCCGTGTCCGTGTCGTGTCTGTCTGTGTGTGTGTGTGTCGTGTGTGTGTGTGTGTGTAGTGTGTGTGTGTGTGTTGTGTGTGTTGTGTCTGTGTGTGTGTGTGTGTGTTGTGTGTCTGTGTTGTTGTTGTGTGTCCTGTAGTGTGTGTGTCCGTGTGTGTTGTGTATGTTGTGTGTCGTGTCCGTGTGTGTGTGTGTGTGTGTGTTGTGTGTGTCTGTGTGTCTATGTCCGTGTGTGTGTGTTATGTGTATGTGTGTGTGTATGTGTGTGTTGTGTGTGTGTTGTGTGTATGTGTGTCTTGTGTGTGTGTGTGTGTGTGTGTAGTCGTGTCTGTGTGTTCCTGTTGTCCGTGTGTGCTGTGTGTCTGTGTCTATGTCTGTCGTGTCTGTGTGTCTGTATGTCCTATGTGTCCTGTTGTCCTGTGTGTCCTGTGTGTCTGTGTGTCCGTGTCTGTCGTGTCGTGTCCTGTGTGTCTGTCGTGTCTAGTGTCCGTTGTGTCCGTGTCCGTGTCGTGTCCTGTGTGTCCTGTGTGTGTGTCGTGTCGTTGTCTGTGTGTCCGTGTGTTGTGTTGTTGTGTCTGTGTGTCTGTGTGTGTGTTGTGTGTTGTGTGTTTGTGTTGTGTGTGTGTTGTGTGTCTATGTGTGTGTTGTGTCTGTGTGTGTTGTGTGTCTGTGTGTCCTTGTGTCTGTGTGTCTGTGTTTGTGTCTGTGTGTGTTGTGTGTTGTGTGTCTGTGTGTCTGTTGTCTGTGTGTTTTGTTGTGTTGTGTGTGTTGTGTGTGTTGTGTTGTGTGTTTGTTGTTATGTGTGTTGTGTGTTGTTTTCTTGTGTCTTGTTTGTCTTGTGTGTCTTGTGTCTATGTGTCTGTGGTCTATGTGTTATGTGTTATTCTTTGTCTGTGTTGTTGTCTGTGTGTCTGTGTTTCTGTGTTCTTGTGTCTTGTGTCTTGTCTGTGTGTCTGTGTGTCTGTTGTGTCTGTGTGTCTGTGTGTCTGTGTGTCTGTGTTCTGTGTTCTGTGTGTTCTGTGTGTCTGTGTTGTGTTGTGTTGTGTCTTGTGTCTGTGTGTCTGTGTTCTGTTGTCTGTGTGTCTATGTGTCTGTCTATGTTGTCTTGTCTGTGTCGTGTCTTGTCGTGTCTTTGTCTGTGTGTCGTGTCTGTGTCTTGTGTCTATGTCTGTGTCTTGTGTCTGTGTCTGTGTCTGCTGTGTCTGTGTGTGTCTGTGTCTGTGTCTGTGTGTCTGTGTCTGTGTCTGTGTCTGTGTCTGTGATGTCGTTGTCTGTGTTGTGTCTGTTTCTGTGTTGTTGTGTGTCTGTGTCTTGTGTGTCTGTGTCTGTGTCTGTGTGTCTGTGTTCTTGTCTGTGTTCTTGTGTCTGTGTTCTGTGTGTTGTGTGTGTGTGTGTGTGTGTGTGTGTGTGTGTGTGTGTGTTGTGTGTTGTGTGTTGTGTGTGTGTGTTATGTGTGTTGTGTGTGTGTGTGTGTCTGTTGTGTGTTGTCCGTTCGTGTTGTGTGTCCTGTGTGTCTGGTCCGTGTGTGTAAATGTGTGTGTGTGTGTGTGTGTGTTGTGTGTGTGGTGTGTGTTGTGTGTTGTGTGTGTGTTTTGTTGTGTGTTGTTGTGTGTGTCGTGTGTGTATGTGTTGTGTTGTGTGTGTGTGTTGTGTGTGTGTGTGTGTGTGTTGTGTTGTTGTGTGTTGTGTGTTGTGTGTCTTGTGTTGTGTGTCTGTTGTGTCTGTGTGTCTGTGTTGTGTTGTGTGTTGTGTTTTGTATGTTGTGTGTTTTGTGTGTTGTGTGTGTTTGTGTCTGTGTGTTGTGTGTTGTGTGTTTGTTGTTGTGTGTTGTGTGTTGTGTTGTGTGTTTTGTCTGTGTGTTTTCTGTGTCTGTGTTCTGTGTGTCTTGTGTCTGTGTGTCTGTTTGTGTCTGTTGTCTTGTTCTGTGTGTGCTGTGTCTTGTGTCTGTGTCTGTGTCTTGTGTCTGTGTTCTTGTGTCTGTGTGTCTGTGTTGTCTGTCTGTGTCTGTGTTCTGTGTTGTGTGTCTGTGTGTCTTGTTGTGTCTGTGTGTCTGTGTTCTGTGTGTCTGTGTTCTGTGTGTGTGTTGTGTCTGTGTGTCTGTGTTCTTGTGTCTTGTGTCTGTGTGTCTGTGTGTCTGTGTTCTGTGTTCTGTGTGTCTGTCTGTGTTTGTGTCTGTGTGTCTGTGTTCTGTGTGTCTGTGTGTCTGTGTCTGTGTGTCTGTGTTCTGTGTGTCTTGTGTGTCTGTGTTCTGTGCGTGCTGTGTGTTTGTTGTGTCTTGTGTCGTTGTGTGTCTTGTGTCTGTGTGTCTGTGTGTCTGTGTTGTGTCTGTGTTCTGTGTGTGTGTTCTGTGTTCTGTGTGTCTGTGTCTTTGTGTCTGTGTGTCTGTGTGTCTGGTGTCTGTGTTGTCTGTTGGTCTGTGTGTCTGTGTTGTGTCTTGTGTCTGTGTCTGTGTGTCTGTGTGTCTGTGTTCTGTGTTCTGTGTCTGTGTGTCTGTGTGTCTGTGTGTCTGTGTGTTTGTGTCTTGTCTGTGTCTGTGTCTGTGTGTCTGTGTTCTGTGTCTTTGTGTCTGTGTTGTGCTGTGTTGTGTCTGTGTTTTCTGTGTGTCTGTGTGTCTGTGTGTCTGTGTCTGTGTCTGTGTCTGTGTGTCTGTGTGTCTGTGTATCTGTGTCTGTGTGTCTGTGCGTGTGCGTGTGCGTGTGTGCGTGTGTGCGTGTGTGCGTGTGTGCGTGTGTGCGTGTGTGTGTGTGTGTGTGTGTGTGTGTGTGTCTGCGTTTGTGTGTGTGTGCGCGTGGCAAGCGTGCGTGCGTGCGTGCGTGTGTGTGTGTGTGTGTGTGTGTGTGTGTGTGTGTGTGTGTGTGTGTACTCAACTTTCGGAGGACTTAACATATCAACTTAAAATTTGGCACACATCAACTACCCAAAGCGACTGATTATTTTTGGGGGATAAGCAATTTGCAAATTTTTATTTTTTTATATTTTTTTGCTTTTAATATGTAAGTAATTAGTAATATAACTGTGAGTATTTTCTATCCCTATAATTTTTCTGTACAACAAACGGTTTACAACATATTAGAAAAAACCCGTCACTTTAAAAAACAGGTTTTTTTAAAATATCTCCGGGCTACTTAACATATTCAAAAAGTGAAAAGACCTATCTAATAGGAAATAAAGGTATTTTTATAATTTTTTCGAAAATTTTGTCATTTTCGAAATATTTATAAAAAAATATATTTTGGTACCCGTCCACGCGATTTTTTTAAATTTTGGCATTATATAGAAAATCAAATTTCTGATCGAAAAGAATTCTTGTAATTTTTTTTTAAGTTAATAGGTTTCGAGTTATTTACAAAAAAAAAACGATTTTTAAAAATATGGTTTTTTTGCTATCTCGAACTTAGTGTGAACACGATTTATCAAAAAGAGGTTAAAATATTTTGACGGTATGACAGTTTAAAAATAAATTTGAACAAATTATATTTTAGAATTTAGTAACAAATTTAACAACTTCACTTAATCATAGCTCCATTCTTCTCTATCAGGAATGTTAATGGTCTAGCCATAGACGCAACCAGGTTTTGGCAATATTGTTGTATTAAGTTTTTCCATTTCATATTTATGGCATTTAAGTTGGTATAAATTAAATGACGTTGATCTAATTGTGAGTATTTTTCTGTACAACAAATAGTGTAAATGTCATTTTAACAGCAAAATTTAAATTTTTGATGTGGAAGTATTGATACAATTGCAGCGTTTTTTTACTAGTAAATACATGCATTAACAAATCAAACGTAGTAGAAGTGTGCACAAACGGGAATGTATAAATGAAATGATTGCTTTAACTACTAAATGTGTACACCACTAACCTAACCTATAAATTAAATCTTTTCTGTACCATCAAGTGGGGTCACCTACGACAGTACCGTTAATTTCGGACAATCAAAAGTAAAATCACATTTACTCCCAGAATGGAATCTGAATTTATTCTTGATTAATTTATTATAATAATTTTTAATTATATATTCTTGATTAGATAACGTTTCCCACAACTACGACCACATATGGTCCAATATAATATAACTCTATAATTACATAAAATCATGTCATGGGCTTTTAAGATTAATTTTTGTAATAGGTTTATGTTGGATACAAAACTATTTGCTACGTGCTTTTTTATAATAAAACATACATAATCATAAGCGCATAGTAAAAATACTTTCCTAAAGGTCGTTATAACATTAGAAATAGTAATAATTTTTTTAATAACTTATGCAATATACAAGGTCTTTCACGACGACCTGAGTCGATCTGTATACGGGACAATTCTGCGAATATGATTCTGCAAATTGGTGTGCAGGGGTTATCCGAAGAACCCGTTTTAGATATAACATTTTTAGTTCAATACCACTTCCGGTTGTATCGTAAATGGGTTTTTGTTATTTTACACCAAATTCTTTAATAGTGTAATTAAATTTTGTAAATCTACGCTAAATTTCAATGCGACTCCATGTAAACTATTACATGTATACTATGAACGATATTGAGTTATTTTACCTTTTTCGAAAGTCTAACAAAAAAATTAATTTTTCGACGTTGACTTGAACCAGGCCAAATAGTTTCAGGTTTCTCACAGATAAAGCCTGTATGCGTGTGTGTGTGCGTGTGCGTGTGCGTGTGGGTGTGTGTGCGTGTGCGTGTGCGTGTGCGTGTGCGTGTGCGTGTGCGTGTGCGTGTGCGTGTGCGTGTGCGTGTGCGTGTGCGTGTGTGTGTGTGTGAATGATAATATCGATAATATCGACAATATCGAGAATATCGACAATTTTTTGAAGGTAATTATGCAACCTCTTTTACAATAGGTTCATTACGAAAATAGGCAACATTATAAAAACAAAAACAATAATCTATGTCAAACAGACTTATAAAACTTCTGGTCAGACAGAGGCTAATAGACATCTGGATGCTAACATAAAAAATTAAAAGAAATGAAAGAATTTATTATAGCACTTAGTAACTGAATCCTTGTACATTATGCCTAACAACCTATTATATTTAAGCTTTTGTTCATTTGTATGTGAAAATATGTGGTGTAGAACACCACACGACCTTCCACCCTACAAAATGGAAATTAAAAGAAATGAAATAATTTTAATAATATGTTTTTTAGGATAATTATGCAACCTCTTTTATAAGAAGTCTATTACGAAAATAGGCTACACTGTAAACGCAAAAACAGTAATCTATGCCAAACAGACGTTTAAAATTTTATGACAGACAGAGGTAAATAGACATCCAGATGCGAACTTAAAAAATTAAAAGAAATGAAATAATTTTAATTATATTTGCCTATGCCTTTTTTTATGCGTTCATAACGAAAAAACAGACAACAATGTAGAAACAAATCAATAATCTATGTCAGAATGACGTTAAAAGCTTCATCTCAGATAGAGATTAATACATGTACGTTACCTTAAAATATATTCCGAAACCGTCCGCTTTTATAAGATATCAATAATACAGTTTACCCGTTTTCATTCATATTTAGTTAGTTTTTAGACTTACCTTGCGATATATTAAGAAACTTTGTTTTGTAAAGAAAAGTTATGCAAAATTAAACTAATACTTAAATTCTACCATGGGAATTATTTTGTCGCTAAATTACGAGTCCTATAGTCCGTAAAATGAATGATTGCGAATTTGGGCTTAGCGCTTTATTTGGCGTGCACACTCGTAGTTTATATCTATTTCGTTCTAACACACAATATCTGGAAATAAAGAGGATGGAATGCTACATTATCGTCGCTACGGGTGACGAACTAAGACGGACACTATACGTTTAAAACATATGTATTTGTGTCAGGTGTGTTAGAAAGAGATAGTAATATTTGTTTTAGGCGTTTCTTTAAAGACTAAATTGTCTGTTGTAATCCTTTGACAGGGGTATTCAAAAGTCATTCAGGTTTGTAACTAACAACTAAATATGTTATATTCCTTCAATTTATAAAAAAAAATTAAAACGTAATTGAAAATATAATAATATAGTTTATTATTATAAACAAAATGACCTTATAATGAATTACTTTCTAAATATGTATATTAAAAAATGTGGGTCATTAATATATCATTATTTTACACAATGTAGCAAAGTCTACAAATATATATGCAAATAATTTAATTTTGTTCAAAGAATTTATAATGTTAAATTTCAATATTTTTGCAATAAATAAAAACTACAAATAACTGTAAATAAGCATGTTGTTTAATATGCAGTTTTAATTAGAAGAATGTAATATTTACATAAAAAAACTTTTTACAATTAGAGTAGGAGAAATTAACAAAAAGAATCTAATTTAAAACTTAATATGTAACACTGTGTTCTTAATAATAACAAGATTTTATTAAGATTTAAAAAAAAGTGTACGTAAACTTATAATTAAAACATAACTATCACTTAATAAAATACTTTTTTGGGTTTTTTAATGGTGTATTTTAAATTATACAATCTAAACGTTTCGAGAACACATACAGTTATCTTCGTCAGTAGTAATATCTGTTAAAATTGTTAAGGATGTTGTAAACAATTTTGTCAAAGTTGATAAATTAAAACTTAAACATCAGCCTGCTATTAATATAACAGTTTGAGGAATATATAAAGCCAACTATAAAATTAAAAATAAAATTTAAAAAAATGTAGATGTAAAGGTATTAGCTCTTAAATGATTCAAAATATTTTGACAATTGTCAAAATAACAAAACATTGCAGGATGTAGGATACCTGCCTACTTCGCTAAATTAATATTTTTAGTGCAGAGATAATTCCATTCCATTGGCTGAAAAATTTGTATCATAATGAAAATCTGTATCATAATGAAGCTCATTATGAAACATTTTAATCTTTTAATTAGTGTATTATAAAATGGGACTAGAAAAATGTAATTAATACACTGTTAGGATAGACGTCATGTGTTAAAAGCACATTTTACATACTTTAACGTTTCAATAGCAACTGCATCTATCGTTCGCAGGAAAAAGAGAAAATTGTGAATACTTATTAACGTCAACAAAGTTTATAACATATGAAATTTCAAAAGATAAGCATGCTATAATAATACGATTTAAAAATCTACTATTAATATGTTATTACATTGTCACACAAGTTCTTTGAACTCAATACTAACTAGCAATTGTTATTTCACATTGTTTTACTGCCTGGATCACTTTATTTAATAGAATTTTTTTTATTAATGTAAAAGGATGTTTAATAAACGCTCTTATTTTTTATTAATTTGATGAATTAACTTTTTCTATTAAGAATAATTAAGACAGCTGACGTTTTTATGTGTGACGATAATACATGAGGTGTGCAGACAAAATAAATGATGGGTGTACGTTATGGATATTTATGACACATTTAGGCCTCTTCATTTTTTGTTAAAATATACAGCAACTGCTCCCTACAGATTATTCAGTAAAAATAAAAAACGTCAGTACGTAACAATTAAAAAAGACATACTTATTAATGATAGTATTGCATTAATTCTATTACTAATAAGTATTGTCGCTGGAAAATATCAACTTAATGCAAATTATAAAAATTTTGAAACCATTACAAAAGTGAGTTTTCTTATCATTAATTCAGGTACTTTTGTGCACTTATTAATTTTGTTAATTAATCCTAGAATACAATATCGATCTATAATTTGTTTATTTGCTAAAATAGATGCCGTTGACTTTGATTTAGAGCATATTAACACCAAATTAAAGTACAAAGGTACAAATTATAGAGTAAAATATTTTATTATCATTATGTACATAGCATACTCCATATCATGTGTGTTGGATTATTTTTTCTATCCTGAACTTATCGGAGGCTTAACTATGAACCACATGCAATTTTATTTATACATTAATAATACCTGTTTTTCGTGTGTTCTGTTAATAGAAATTAGAAGACGGTTTAGAGCTTTAAACAGCCGCGTGCTTTACTTACACAATACAAATCCTACCATTCTTAATAAAAAATTGTTCGCCATAAAACGAGTGTATAGGGATTTATGTGATATATGCCATCATTTTGAAAATATTTCCAAATTGGAATTTTTATTTAAACTACTGTTTTTATTTTCTTCAATATTATTTGCATTATACGATGTTTCATACACACATCATTCATTTTGGAAAAATATTTTTACTAATGTATTATCTCATTACTGGGCCATTGTTAAAACTTCAGGATTTGTGTATATAATTCACTTGAGCACTACACTTAAATCAGAGGTGAGTAATTACGAAAATAGTAGATTTTATTGCAAGTACCTAAAATATATTTTTGTGGACGAATCGTTGCTGTTTCGGAATATCAGATGAGGCCGCAAAAACTTTTTAGGTACGTGTGAGAAACAACATTTTTTAGTTAAAAAACTGTTGGGGATGGGTATTTCGTTTGAAAATTTTCATGGTGCGCAAAGTTGTTCATTTAATTTAACTAACTTAAAAGCCGTATAATTTATTCAGATTGTTGAATGAAACAAAACAAAGCTGTACAATTTGTAGTATGTACAATACTGCTTCATTCATATACATACAATGTTGTCAATAATGTCATGGCAACTTTTTTGGGTAGAGTACGAAAAGGTCTCTTTTACGGACTCAAATATCTCTTTTTAGGAGCATATCCTAAAAATGTATATTATTATATACAATAGCTGAATTATGAATTGTACATATACATTATGGGCACATTCTTAAGTATTAGTTAAACTGTTATTTGTAATAGCAAACCAAAAATTTATAAGTTTAGGATTTATCGAGAGTAGAACACGGACACCTCGCCTTTCACTTTTGTGACGTCATTTGACCTTGGGGATTTCCCACGGTCGGCCACGTGGGAGACCGTATTTTCCACCCCCATCGTTTCTTTTCGGAGGCCTTTTTCAGCCCCTTGATTTTCACTCCTATGGTTTCTTTTCGGAGGCCTTTTTCATCCTCCTGATGGAATTTTCATCCCTAATTATGGTCTTTTTGACAGCAATTCTTTGTCGGCCTTATTTTATGGTTTCTTTCCGCAGACCATTTTAAACCCTTGATGGAATTTTCACCCTAATTAGAGCCCTTTTGGTTGTATTAAGAACTTTTTTGTCGGTTCACACCTATGGCTTCTTTTCGGCAGTCATGTTTAACCCCTTGATGGAATTTTTACCCTAATTACCGCCTGTTTGGCAGTTTAACCCCTAGAAGGTAGGAAAATGCGTGCGCGTACAATGTTCTAATAAGAGGCCCTAATGCTACCACATAAGACAGATATAAGAAGTTGTGTTAGGTCAGCGCCCCGGTCCTCTTGGGTGAAAATAGTATTATAATAAGGGGATCCTAATGCTAACGTGTAAGACACGTGTAAGAAGTACCATGTAGGTCTTCGATCTTGTGTTAGGGTCTGCGCCCCTGCGCGCTCCCTTAGCAGGGAAATTTGAAATAAGGGGGCCCTAATTCGAACTTGTAAGACACGTGTAGATCTTCAAAACTTGTTTTCGAGCCTTCGCCCCCTGTCGCGGCCCCCTGGTTGGTAATGGTATGGGGCCCTAACCTTATACATAAGTGCAGAAGCTAACTCATGGGGCTTGGCTCCTATCGTGCCCCCCTTGGTGCAATTGTATGAGGGTTCTAACTTCGCCCCGTCATAAAAAAATGTATTCTAATAAGGTAGCCCTAGTCTTGTAAGATAGGACTTGTATCAGGGTTTGCGCCCTGGACCTTTGAGTTAAAATTGATTTTGGCGCCATCTAGTGGCGTGTAGACTAATCAACATTTTTTATAATAGAAGTTGACCATGCACACCTCTCTCTTGCTCTATCCCGTTTATACGTTTCTCTCTCCGTCTCTCTCTTTCGGCTCTTTCTCACACACAAACAAATCAATTAATTAATTAATTAATCAACCTCAAACAAATCATGCTCGATCAAATCAATCAGATCAATCTCAATCAGTCAACCGGAATCATGCCTTGCAGTTTGCGGAAACCAGATTACAGTTCAAAACTGAATACATTAAAGTCTAAATTAAATATGACGTGAAATAATAAATAATTCCTACCCTAATGCAATGATGCTTTTTATATAGGCAGATTCTCTCTTTCTAAATAGGCACCACTTATACATTCGAAAAATTATCTCTGATTTATTTGCATGTTCAATTACATACACACAAAATTGTTTCATAGAAACGTGTTCATTAGCAGTTATAAAAACATCATTAAAAAGACTGGAAAGTAACAATTACTTATATATAACATAGAGTTAAATTAAATTAACATGTTTTTAAGAATATCAAACTAATATAATGGAAATAAAAGGCAAAAGGTTTTAATGGTTTTATTATTATATGCGAATTAACAATAACTACAAATTTAAAATCCACGAATACGTACCAACTATTTATAGACCTGATTTTATGACGTAATACTATTAAACATAGACAGTTCAAGACTAATGTGGACACGATGACGTTGAATAGAGCTGAATGTACCACATCTATCTAGGGACATGTAATGATATAACTTTAGGTTTTGTCGAGGGGACAGCGCGTCTTCAGAAACAGGATATTATGGCCCTAAAGAGTTCTGAGATTTACCTAAGCATGTCCCTAGGAAAGATATTAGTATGTTAGCTCAATACTAAACTTTCAATAATTCTATATTATTCGAACGCAGCTGCCTTTGCTTACAAGAACCCTATCGGCTAACAGCGTTCTCGTTTCTCATGTTTGCGCTTTAAAGTGTAACGTCATCGAGTGAGCTTATTACTTATAGGATGACTTATTATTTAATGTATTCTCCTGTTTATGAGCGCAGACATCAACGGACATTAGACATTTTACTGACGTTGTTTAATAAACTATTACAAGTCATAACTAGTTCAAGATATATTTTGTATGGATGACGATGATTTTCGTGAATGTAGCTGTTTATGTATCATCACGGATCTAATGGTGATGTAATGATTCACAGAAGAGGAAGTTCAAGAACGATGATGTAGAGTGACGTGAATGACGAATCTCAAAACCAGGATGATGATGGCGATCGATATCACGGTTCAAGAGAAATCGCGATAAAGGATGTTATTAAATAAAAATGATGTATTGTTGTTTATAATAATAATAATATATTTTCAAACGCTAAGCTTTCCTTTTGTTAATAAACTTGTTGTTCCTAACGGTGCTCCCCCGTCTTGATTCATGTTTGCAGCTTTACGAGTTTTCGCGTTAGCGTGTTTTCGTTTGTGTGTTTACGTATTTGCGTGTTTTCGTTTTACGGGTTTTCGAGTTAGCGTGTTTTCGTGTTTGCGTGTTTTTTTTTGTTGGCGTGTTTTCGTGTTTGTATGTTTTCGCGTTTGGGTGTTTTCGTGTTTGTATGTTTTCGCATTTGCGTATTTTCGTGTTAGGGTGTTTTCATGATGGCGTGTTTTCGTTTGTGTGTTTGCGTGTTTTTGCGTTAGCGAGTTTTCGTTTGTGTGTTTTCGTGTTAGCGTGTTTCTGCGTTAGCGCGTTTTCGTTTGTGTGTATTCGTGTTTTTGCGTTAGCTTGTTTTCGTGTTAGCGTGTTTTTGTTCTGTGTGTTTTCGGGTTTGCGTGTTTTCGTTTTGTGTGTTTTCGTGTTTGTATGTTTTCGTGTTAGCGTGTTTTCGTGATAGCGTGTTTTCGTGTTAGCGTGTTTTCGTGTTTGCGTGTTTTTGCGTTTGCGTGTTTTCGTGTTAGCATGTTTTCGTGTTAGCGTGTTTTCGTGATAGCGTGTTTTCGTGTTTGCGTGTTTTTGCGTTTGCGTGTTTTCGTGTTAGCGTGTTTTCGTTTGCTCCTCGTACTAAAACATTGATAGTCGATTGTATGTAGTTGTAGGCAATATTGTGTTGACTATAATTGGAAACGCTGCTTGCGATGTCCAGTCCGTGGAACTATGTTTAATTAGCTTTTTGACAGATGTATTTATGATAAGATCAGGCTTGCATGTAAAATAATATAGAGGTGAAACTAGCTAGCTAACGTGTTTTGCTGCTACATGCAACACAATATTGAAGATTCTGTTTATGTATTAGAAAACGTACTAGTCTCGAAACAGAATGCACATAAAATTTAAGGAAATGAATACGGTACAGCTTCTGAGAACGAACTGTAAGATTTGAAGAGTGTGCAGCATTTCCAGAGCCGTGCTGAAACAAGTTAATTTAGGGATAACCTCATATTCATGTAATAATAATAATAGTGTCTGATAAAAACTGTCAGGGTTATTAGCTGTTTTATAAGTTGTTACAATATAATCGTTCAAGGTGAAGACGATGAGATGAATGTATCTCAAAATCTCGATGATTGTGACGCCCTCCATGAAATTTCAAATAAATTAGATTACGTCACTCTTATTTCAGATTAGAAATTTTAAAGCGTTAACATTGCTATTTATCTCAACTGATAAAGAATCCATATAACGTGAAGTACATGTGTGTGTGTGTGTGTGTGTGTGTGTGTGTGTGTGTGTGTGTGTGTGTGTGTGTGTGTGTGTGTGTGTGTGTGTGTGTGTGTGTGTGTGTGTGTGTGTGTATGTGTGTGTGCGTGCGTTCGTACGTGCGTGCGTGCGTGTGTGTGCATAATTGAGTATCCAGATAAATCATGATTGCATAGAAAAGAGAATATATCCGTATAAAAAGCATCGGGTAGAAATTTTTATTATTTCGACTAATAATTTTTATTTGTATTGTTATTAGTGTTATTAAATATTTGTATGTAGTTATTTTAACATGATTATTAATGCATTCCATAACAATAGTTTATGTAATCTCGAGATTCAAATTATTTAAAGTAATTTTGCTGATCAAATGGATATCCAGCTTTCTTGACAAAAGACGTATACGCGTTGTGGTCGATGGATTCTTTTCAAAAGAAACTACTATTAACGCGGCAGTACCCCAAGGATCAGTGATAGCTCCCACACTTTTCCTGCTATACATAAATAACCTTTTCAAATTCTCCTTCAACAACTTGCACGATTCTCATTTCGCAATAATGCAGGACGTAAGTAAGCACTCATAACATCTTGATGAAGATATCTTTCAGTTTTCCCACAACAATAAGTTCTAGTCAGAAGACCGATTAAGGTGAAAAATGGCTAGCATCAATTTCAACAGTGACTTAAGGTGTCCTTGAATGGGGAAGTGAATAATCTATCACGTTCAACGCCGACAAAAGCAGTGCTGTAACTTGTGTCTCACAGACAAGACCGTACTTCACATCGCAACAACTCCTTTTACTGTATAAGGCTCAAACTCGACCTCATCTGGAATATAATTCCCACTTCTGGGTCAGTGTTCCACAATACCCCCTTGATATGGTAAAGTGCATCCAAAAAAAGTGCTATAAGGCTTATAAATGACCCGTCTCTGACTTCTGACGTACAGCCTCTTGAGCATAGAAGAATAGTATCGGTTTTTTCCTTGTTCTATTGCTGTTACCGTAGCAAGTGTGCCTCCGAAATACATTCCTTAATACCTTAGCAGGCTATCTTCGCTAGGAACACTCGGTTTGCCCATTCACACCATAATTACGCACTCAAAATTCCATCGTGTCACACTGAACGGGCTCAATCTATATTTTTCCACACGGAAACCATATTGTGGAATGCACTATCCAGTTCCTGGCTTCCTCCAAAGTTTGACTTAAGTCAATTTAAGGTAGCCATTCATAAACATTTCTCTGCAGCCTAACAATATCCTTAAACCCTCCCAGTGTTCCTGAGTGCTTTAGCACAATAGGCAAACCTGTTCGGGAATACTATAAGTAAAAAAAAGTTTACTAACCGATTCTGTTTAGGCTAAACTATCATGCAATCCTAATAACAAGCTCAAATTATATATTAAGGAACTGTTAAAGGAATCTAACTAACCAATTGGAATAATTAAGAAACTAATACTACAAGATACTACAATACCAAGATTTTGTGGATTGCCAAAAATGGACAAACCAAATAGTTTACTTCGATCAATTGTAAGATCCATAATTTAAACTACCTACGCATTATGTAAATACTTTATTTCGACCTGTCATTGGGTCGAACAACTCCTTTATAAATAATTCAACCACTTCAACAGTCAACATACTAATATTAAATTTACAACAGAAAAAGAAAAAGATGGCTGTCTCCCTTCCTTGAGGTACTGATTGAAAGAAAACCAGATGGAAGCCTAACACATTCTGTAAGTCAACTCATACAGATTATTATATTAACTCTTCATCAGACTTCGTCCAGTTCAAAAGTCTAGTACGATACGAACTTTGAACAACCGTACCAAAAATTGGTCAGCCAGATAAACTGCAACCTGAATTACAACATCTCTCTCTGCTGTAATCAGGCCTCAGAAGCAGAGCCCTCTTTCGAAACGTCGCGCTCAAAAAACAAAAACTGTGGAAATAGGCCGATCATCTCAACTAATGCCAAACCACAGTTACAAAATACTTATAATACATCTTGAAAAGGTGTTCATAAATAATGGCTTCAACAAACAACAAATTAAAAAGTTATTTCAACCGAGACAAACAATGCCTACGGGTAATAAATCTACCTCTTCAAATAAGTTTTCATTTTACCTTTCCTTGCAAACACAACAAACAAAATTGTTAAAATATAACAAAAGCATAATACAAAAGTAGCTTACAAAAGCAGCAGTATTTTAATTCGAAATTTTCTGAATTCTGCCAAAGACCAAATACCATTATATACATATGGTGTTAACGAAGTACTATGCTATTGTGGTAAAGTCTACATTGATGAAACTGGGAGATATTATTTAGGCAACCAAATGAATTGAGACAAACATTTTTTTAGAAAGCATAATTGAATTACTGATATTAATACAGCTTCAACTATGAAAATCTACTATTGAAATTTTATTTCAAAGTAGTATGATAGTCGGCTGTGTAATTTTATTTAATCTTATTTTAGGCAAAGAAAACCGTTCAATTAATAGAAGATTTAGAACGATCAGTGGGTAAATCTAATTTGGAATATATGCAGGTATAAGCTATATAAATTTTATTAACCGACATAAACATCATTTTTTTTAGGTGGAACTCTTTTCTCTTCATGTTTATGTTAATGATTTTAAGTTTAGCATATTTGGTTGTTTTCCTTTGGATTGGACCTTACTACACTCTGTAAGTTATTTGCGATTTTTGATAACTATTTTACACCAATTTTATAGATGGCGGCGGGAATAACAACGTACTTGGTAATTTTTCATCAGTTTAGTAACATGGAGAAAAATCATTAAACCAATAAATAAAATATTAATTTTAATATATAATACCACTAATTAAAAACTACTAAATAAATACTTGAATGTTTTGTTTCAAAATCCAACAAATGAATAATTTTGCAGCCAAAAACCGATAAAAATTGATTACGTTATCAGAATTTTGTAATGAAATAAATAAAATAATGTTATCGTTTCACAATAGATGTATTTTAATAAAAAGCTTGAAACAATTTAACAGTTTGATACAAAGTCAAAAATCTAAACTAATAGTTAATTATTAAAAATATCTGATTTGGATCAACACACGCCTTCCAACCTATAGAATGGAAGTTCAAAGAAATGAAATAATACTAATTTAATTGTTTTACCATGGCTTAATTCTCAATATCAAACAATAAACTAGTGATAAGCAACATTTTGATTTACGTAAAATAATATTCGCATACGTATGTATGTGAAAAAAAGGTGAAAAGTGCAGTTCCACCCAGCATTAAAAAGATGACCAAAAATTTCTTTTAGCATAACCACTTTTTGTGCTTCGTTTGCGCTAATTATCCCACACTCATGATCCATGTCGTAGAAAATAATATTCGCTTGAACTTCCGCCCTACACTAGGCTGGCTGCCAGCCGTTGGTGATCAGCGGCGAGCAGTAGCACCAGCAAGCAGCGGCTTGCAACTCGGTCAAATATACTTAGCAAGCAGCGGCTAGCAACCCGCTCATGACGGATATATACTCGCCTGGTTTGAGTTCTAGTCAACATGTCGTCTGTGGGTCCACAAGCTTTGTTTGAAAATGCTTCGTCACCGCGAGGAGAGGCGATGGTGAGTAGGCCTTGGATTCAAAGAAGGGAAGAGTTAGGAGCATCTTCAAGACTTTTCCAAGAGTTAATAGAAGAGGGTCTAGAAACATACCGAAATGTTTTACGAATGTCACCTTCTAAATTCCAAGAATTTCTTAACTAAATTCAGACAGGCAGTTCCATGTAAAATCAAACTGCAAATTACCTTACGGTATCTCGCAATTGGAGATATTTTTACATCTAGCTTTATTGTTTAGAGTGCCGCACAATTCAATCTAGGTGTTTTACCTAAACTTTTTGCTACAAATTTTGAAGTTCTCCAACTATTTATTAAGCTAAGTATCATTAAGTTTTTATTCAGCCTTAGTCATCAGTATTCTTAACAATAATATCCTGCCAGTAATTTTTTTTATTGTAATCATAGCATACGGTAAACACAGCTTCTAATTATGATTTTCACTTTTTCCGGATAAACATAATCACAAGTAGGCTATTAAATAAAGTTGTAATCCTTGCGTTGAACATTAACACCTTACTTTCCATACACTAAAAGTTCATATCTTCAGTACAGTAGAATCAGAATCTATACAAGTAACATAAAACAGTAGTAATGGAAAGATTATTGTAAATCTATTTGTCAAAACAGAATATGCATTACAAATAATTGTATTTAAAATTGAAAACATATTGGTAAATAAAATGTTACACATGAGAATATAAAATATGTGTAACGAAATACAATATGCAGTTTAATGTGGGCAGCAATTCGTGTTCTTATTGGTATCTAAGCATAGTGTTCTTAAGGATAGATGCCAATCAATGCTTTGGAGAGAACATTTAAACCACATGGAGGTTCTTCTTGTACAAGCATGTGTTATCGGATAGTTCAGAATAAATCTGATCTAATTCGTTGTTGGAAGTGCTGTTTGAAAGACTTATGTCATAAGGATCATCATAACAAACACTTTGTGATAGTGGTTCAATGTTATTTAAATTTAAGGATGCGACGCAATATGCTTTCCAAATTTGTCATATTGGTCTTCTGTGCCATTGGTTAATTCTGCTATTGAGTGAAATGTATTTACTGCACTCCCAAATCTAGTCCCTTAGCGTTTATCGACAATCTTTTAAACTCCTTTACGCGCTGTAGTGGATCCATGTTTGTGGATGGACTCTTTGTAGTAGAAGCAGATTCTATAGGTGATTCCACTACTTGTGACGCTCTCTGTTCAGACGTGTTCTCAGTGTCAGTATTTGATGAATAGCGTTCACTTTCACACATCGACCGCTGCTGCATATCCTGAAAACAATATACACCTAAAATGATTTCTCAATTAAATAATTGAGAAATTATTCATTTGTAGACCTATAGTTATGTACAGGACCATTGGGCTGCAAGTAAACATAACTTTTTCTTAAAAAGATGTTTAACGCTCTAGTTAGAATGGCTAACGGTAGGTCTATAAATAAATGAGTCATAAATATTACAATTAATAGGTTAATTGAGTTCATAATTTTCATTATTCATTTAATTATACTAAACTTTCAGATACGCGGCACAACAATCCAGTTGAATCAGATTCAAAAAGGATTCGAATCTAAATGGAACTTTTCTCACTGCTGTTGGCAGATCAAATGACACCACAGTATTTAACTACTCTACATTAAAGACCGCCATCGAGCAAAATCGCGTTAATTGGCCAAACGGAGGACTTTGTGCAGCAGATGATGCTTTTTGTCTAATATTGTTTGAAACCATTTTCACACAGAGGACTAGCAGTACAAAAGAGAGTCTTTAATTATCGGTTATCCAGGGCAAGGCGCGTTGCTGAAAATGCACTTGGCAACAAAGTTTCGCGTTTTTAACACGTCTATACCACTTAACGTGTACACAACAGAAACTCTAATAAAATCAGCTTGTGCAATGCATAACTGGGTCAGGCAGGTCTCTTCTAGAATATATTTCTCTTCAGGTTCAGTGGATGATGAAAACTTAAACACAAGAGTGATAATTCCAGGAGTTTGGCGTATTGTACCGACTTTGATGTCCCCTGTAGACCGTCTCTAATCATCAATTAACTGTGGTCGCGTTGGGGAGCAGGTACGGAAATCGTACATTCACCAGATCATGACAAGTTTATCTCTTCCGTGGCAAATGACGTAAATTGGTATAAAACTATATGACAATATTGCAGGAGGGATAGGAATATCAAAGGAACAAAACAGTGAGCGAGTTGGAAGTCGGTAAAGGAGAGAGTGCCCCATTTCTAAAACAAAACAAGATTTTTGTTGTGTTTTTACATATTTTTATGAATTAGTTTGTATTATTAACCACACACCACACACCACCACACACGCACGCACACAGCACACGCACGCACACGCACACGACACACACGCACCGCACACGCACACGCACACACGCACACCACACGCCACGCCACACGCACCACCACACACACGCACACGCACACACGCACGCACACGCACACGCACACACACACGCACACAGCACCACGCACGCACCACGCACCACACCACCACCACACCACACACCACCACACACACACACACACACACACACACACACACACACACACATACCACACACACACAACACACACACACACACACATATATAATATAATAATATTATATATTATATATATATATAGAAGGTTATGCAATCGACTTTTTCACCATCGCTAAACCGACTTATTAGCTCATTTTACAACTTTGGCATTGTGCTGTGTGTGTGCGTGTGCTGCGTGTGCTGTGTGTGTGTTGTGTGCTTGTGTGTGTGCGTGTGTGTGTGTCGTGTGTGGTGTGTGCGTTGTGCGTGTGGTGTGCGTGTGTGGTGTGGGTGTGTGTGTGTGCGTGTGTGCGTGTGTGTGTGTGCGTGTGTGCGTGTGCGTGTGTGCGTGTGTGTGTGTCGTGTGTGTGTGTGTGTGTGTGTGTGTGTGTGTGTGTGTGTGTGTGTGTGTGTGTGTGTGTGTGTGTGTGGTGTGTGTGTGTGTGTGTGTTGTGTGTGTGTGTGTGTGTGTGTGTGTGTGTGTGTGTGTGTGTGTAGGTTGGAAGGTATCAATACAAACTGCGTGCGTGCGTGCGTACGTGCGTGTGTGCGTGCGTGTGTGTATGTGTGTGTCTGTGTGTGTGTGTGTGTGTGTGTGTGTGTGTGTGTGTGTGTGTGTGTGTGTGTGTGTTGTGTGTGTGTGTGTGTCGTACCTGCGTGGGTGCGTACATGCGTGCGTGTATGCTTCCGTGGGTGCGTGTGTGTGTGTGTGTGTGTGTGTGTGTGTGTGAACTCAAATACCTACCTACTTAAAATATTGTATTTAAGCTTGTTTTCATTTGGCTTAGAGCTGATTAGATTTTGGGAGGAATTCAGCGGCGGCAGCCAGTTTTAGGTTTTTATCAAATATGTCTAAAACAACTTCATATTTCAAAAATATAAAAATACCTAGATCTAGACCTTAAACATGTCGATTAATTATGTCTTGCGCAATTTTTGGTACGACGTGTAATTCAGCGGCAAAAAAAATTCCTAAGGTAGAATTTAAGTAATAGTTCAAGTTTTTTCAATATCTGAATAACGATTAATTTTATAAGAAAAAGTGTAGACATATTTTTTATTTTATAAAGTATCTTAATATAATGCAAGGTAAGTCTATAAAATAATTAAATATGAATGAAAATGGTTAAACTGTATTATTATCTTATCTTACAGAAGCGGGTGGATTTGGAATTTTGTTTAAGTTAACACGTATTTGTGTCTATTAATCTCTATCTGACATGAAGTTTTAAACGTCATTCTGACATAGATTATTGTTTTTGTTTTTACAATGTTGCCTGTTTACTTTATGAACGTATGAAAGAGGTTGCATAATTACCCAAAAAAAAAAAAATAATTAAAATTATTTCATTTCTTTTAATTTTGTGTTTGCTTTTATAATGTTGCCTATTTTCATAATAAAACAGGTTCCATAATTATCCTGAAAGCATGTTATTAAAATTATTTCGTTTCTTTTAATTTCCATTTTGTAGGTTGGAAGCTCGTATGATGTTCCACACCAGATATTTATTTTTGTACCATAAAATTTCAGTACTGCTAATATTATAAGATGTCTAGCTCCCTCAGGAATGGACTGATTAGAGTGTTTGCCTTTCACCTGAGCGGCACAGGTTCAAACCTGGCCGAGGTAGCCGTTTTTCTAAAACGGAGGAAAACCAAAGCGCCACTTCTTCTCGGATAGAAAGTAAACTGTAGGTCCCGTAGCAATAAGATGATTGACACGTTAAAGATCCCTTACTAAAGGTGGAATTCCTTTAGTAGGTAAAAATCCTCTGCACGGGGCGGTGGCTTCTTCCAGGGCGACAGACTTCGACACATATACATACGCGCACGCGCATGACATTTTTGAAAGCATGTCGCAATGATGATTCTACATTCCAATGTAAAACATTGAGTGGTAAATAGATTTTGAAGTTTGTTGATTGCAGCTATTCAAATCAAAATAAAGTCTTTCAAGATCAATGGATATCACAGTATATTGCAGTTAATTCTATCAAACGTTCTCGTCCCAGACCTAAAAAAAACAGAAGACAACCACATTCTGTGACATTTAATTACTTTGTAGGTATACAATGTTTTGCTGTTTACAACATTTATGACACTATTTCCAATTTTGAGTCCCTGATAAAAAAATTAAAAACATACAAGTTTGTCAGAGTTTTTTTTTTTTGAAAGATATAAACTTTTCAAAATTTCTAATTATTCGTATTGCAAAGTTACTCAAAGAAGGTAAAGTTTCTAATGAGAAGAGGTCAGGAGATAAAGTTTCACACCGGTCTACAGATAAAAAAAGAGAGCATCCAAAATTTTATCAAGGCACTTATTGGAACTGAAAGTCATTATGGTAGAGGTAAATCGGTCAGAATCTACCTTTCCTGTGATTGAAGTATATTCAAATGCACAAAATTTACAATCAAGCAAACGAAAACATGCGTATCTCTTTCCAAATGTTTCAACGAATCTTCACAAACGAGTTTAATATTGGTTTTCGATCGCCGGCCTCTGATCTTTGTGCTCTTTGCATTTGTTTAAGCAACCAAATACAAGCCTGAAAAAACTCCAGAAAAAAAACTTTTGCAAATTGAGAAACGGGTCTATGAGAGCTAATGCATTTTATGAGCTGACAAAGGAAGCGCCCATAATTCTTTCTGATTTTGTTGCGACATGGAACGAGTTCAACCATTACCACGTACACCAATACAGGATGCCGTCTATTATCACCAAGTCAGCTTCTACTCGCTTTGCGTAGTAGGAATGGACTCAAAAAATTCAACTTTCTACTTGTGGTCAGAGGAACAAGCAGCACAAGGAGTAATAGAAGTAGCAAGCGCTGTCTTGGACCATATAAGACATTTGGATTTGGAAAATGTTTCTCTCTTGCGTCTCTTTTGCGACGGTTGCTCCGGGGAGAATACGAATTCACATATGCTTCATGCAATGCTATTTTGGCTACAAAATGAATCACCAGAATCTGTCCAATCCATCATCTTTCATTGTCCAGTGAGAGGTCCCACCCGATCGAGTGTTTGGACGAGTTGAGAAACTTATTCGGAAACAAGCAACAATAGTACACAAAGAGGAATATTACAAAATTTATGAACAAGTTGGTTCTGTAGATATATTAGGTATGGATTGGAAACTTTACGACATAAAGTCTCTAGAAAAAGTGTATAAAAGACTAAATGACGATAGCAATTTTAAGAGGGTTTTGCTAAAAGAAAAGAAAAGTAAGACTGGCATATCCGTTGATGTCGTAGGAGTTGAAGATTTTAAATTCACTTCTGAATTGGAACAGATGTGCGAAAGTTTAGTGAAAAGGGGAAAAAGTCCAAGAATAACCACTTGGACGTGAATTAAAAAAAGAAAAGAAAGTGACTCTTGAAAAACTACTCAAAGCCCAATTTCGGGACAACTGGAGAGATGATAACAACTTATTTTGGGCGGAGATGCAGTCAGTAAAATAACGGTCCAAGGCAAAAGTGACGATGACCTAGATGAAGGGTCGATTTGTAACTGTTGTGAAGAAGATTGTGGTATTTAAATTTTATTATTTAGCTAAATCTGCATTCACACGATTTTTTTGCTATTAAGCACACAATTATAACATAACTGTTTTTTGTTTAATAAAATTAAAGATTAATTTTGCTTCAATATTTTATTTTAATTCATACAAAAGTGAACATGTCCCACGTAAATTTCATGCAAAACTAAAAAAATCCATTCGTTCCAGTCAAAAAACAACAAGTCCAGAATAAATATGGCTGTTTCTAGGATAAGAAGTGATGTTAAGTGAGATAAAATGTTACAAATATAATACTAAGCGTAGTCAAGTATATTAAAAAAAAAATCGCAACTCTACATGTACAGTTTTGACTGATTGCTTCTCATATAAGCTGGGAAAGTTTTTTTGAGCCGGCTGACTCCATTTTTTCTTGTGTTGATACGCATCAGTTTAGATTTTCACGAAGGTTTGGTAGCAGTAAAATACACAATTGAAATAAAATTAGTATGATTTAATAATAATTAATATTGAAATACAAAACTTGTGTAAACACGTACTTCATTTCAATAAATTAATATCTATTAGTTAATTTGATGGATCGATAGTTGCAGAACAGAAAAGTAAATTACACGTTCAAAATTCTGTTAAACTTATTTGTAAATATAGTATAGTATTAATAAAATATGTAATATTTTGTTATATTTAACAACAATATAATGAAACACACTAGACATAAACTGGTAATGCCAAAAAAGAGTATCTACGATGTATTACAACCATTTCAAAAAATTTCAAAAACTATTGGATTTCTAGTATGGTCGTCTTCTGCTAATAACGTTGATTTAAATTCCAAATTGCTGAATATCTGGAATTATATTGTGAAAATCTGTTTAATTTTAATCTGTATATGTCATCACTGCTATTGCCCAACCGAATTTAAAGATCTTGACTCTACAATTAACGGTTTTGCTTATTTCTTTAATTATGTTTCAATTTTGCAATTTATTTTTGTATCTTCTTATTATAATCAAAATTTACTTTGGATTACTAAAAATATTGTTTTGATTGATGAAAACATTACCTATACGATTAGAAAAAGTTTTAACTACCTCAAATCAAGAAGAAACTTTATAGTTAGGATGTTACTATTATATTTTGTTTGCATTATAACGGTCACAATAGAACTTTCAGTAGCGTACACTGAACAATTATATGAAGATAAATACCATAGTTGTGGATATATAACTATTCTTACCGAGGTTCTTAATGTAAACTTATCAGGATTCCAAATGTTTTTGTTGTATGAATTAAAAGAAAGAGCCAACATTGTTAACAATTATATACAACATTCAAATAGTAATTTTTTTCGAATTAAACATACTTTACCAATATATAAAAAGGTGATGCAATTAGCAAGATGTGTAAACAGTGTGTTTGAAATACCAGTATTTATCAAGGTTTTTTTCTGTGCTTTTTTTATCACAGAATCATCGTTTTGGGCTTTTTCTGGAAATTATCGAGGAAGAGGATTATCTGTGAATACATATTTCAGTGTTTGGTATTGGCAGATAATTAATATTTTTGATGTGGTATTAGTTGTTTATCATTTTGTGGGATGTCATGATGAGGTAAGTAAAGTGTGTAATTTATTGTTCAGACCTAATAAACAAGTATACCTTTAATATTCATTGTAAGAAATATTACCCATGTTTACGTCTGTGATTATATGAAATAAGTTTAGATGCGTATAAAAACTCTTATTTTTTATTTTTATTTTTTTACTAATAGTATTCCTGAGCAGTCTAAGATTTGCTTAACGTGCTAAAGCAATCAGGAACATTCGGAGGGGGTTAGGGATATTGTTAGGCTGCCGAGAAATGTTTATGGCTATGGCTACCTTAAATTTACTTAAAGCAAGGTTTGGAGGAACTGGGAAGTGCATTCCACAATTTAGTGGCCGTGTGGAAAAATGTAGATTGCGCCCGTTTAATGTGACAAGATGGAACTTTGAGTGCGTAATTATGATGTGAATGGGCAAACAGAGTGTTCCTAGCGAAGATGGCCTGCGAAGATATTAAGGAGTGTATTTCGGAGGCACACTTGCCATTGTAATAGCGATAGAACAAGGAAAGAACTGAAACTATTCCTCTATGCTCAAGAGATAGTAGGTCAAAAGCTAGAGACGGGTGATTTATAAGTCTGGTAGCTCCTTTTTGTATGAGGTTTGCCAAATCAAGTGCGTATTGGGGAGCACTCACTCAGAGATGGGAATTGAATTCCAGATGAGGCCGAATTTGAGCCGTATACAGTACAAGGAGTTCCTGCGATGTGAAGTAATGTTCTGTATAGAAAGCCCAGTTTACAGGAAACTGTTTTGCTGACTGGAAAAAGGTGATCAACCCATGAAAGGTTCGATGACACGGACATCCCCAACATAGAACTTCAGTTCTAAGCCATTCATATTTACAGCAGAAAATAATCGGTCTTTCTTGGCGGACAGAAGGCGACACTGGGTTTTGTGAACGTTGAACGTGAGTAGATTTTCCCTGTCCCATTCAGGGATACGTTGTAAGTCTTTATTGACTGAGGCTACCATTGTCAGTCTAACGTCATGACTAGACTTATTGTTGTGGAAAACTGAGAAGAACTACAATGTACAGCGGCTGTCGTCTGCAAAGTACTGGGTCGGGTTAGTTGTTGAGGAAATGAGGTCATTTATGTATAGCAGGAAAAGTGTAGGAGCTATCACTGACCCTTGGGGTACGCCCGCAGTTAATTAAATTGAATTATTCTATTTTTAAATTTATTACATTTACTTAAAATAAGGTATATATAAAATAATGCAACTTTTTTGAGATTCATATTAGATAATATAGCCTATGTGAAGTGAAAAATATGTATAAATTTACTTTGACCGGCACCTGATGTCCAAGATAAGGATTCTCACTGTAGGGATCTCAGAAATGGTAATAGATAAAACTCCAGTTATATAGGAAAAAAGTTGTGTAATCAGGGGACCAATAAAATAACACAAAAAAATCGATGGTGTGATTATTTGTTTTAGGTATATTTGCAAAAATCTGAATTAAAATTACAACTTCTAGTTTATTTTTTTCTGGCATTGTTATAAATGCTAGAACAAAAATACAAACACTTCTTCATGGCAACTTGTTACGGCTTTAACATGACATAGTCAGTTTTTCAATCGGACGTTTCCTATTTTTATAGCCATCAACAACTTATTTTTTTTAAGTACGGTCCTGACATTTTGAAAACTGATTTTGAAAGGTTTTTTTATTACAAATTCAGCAATGTATACATTTGATGGTCTGATCGCGTTTTGAACCTTTTATGGACCATCATCACGAAATTTTTGAATACAGACCTACATTTTCAATAAGTTGATGCAGTAACTTTCCCATATAATTATTACACACACCATAATAAAGTTATTAGACGTTAATATCAACAAACAAATTGACGGTAAAAGGAGAAACTATTAATTCCTTTTGTGTTTTAGTGTAAATTAAAGTAAGAATTACTTACTTATAAGTCTTATAACAGTTGTTCAAAAATTTCTCCATTATTTTCCAAACAGACCGTCTTACAGTTGAATTCAAAACATCGCGAAGCATTTAAGGCTTAATACTTTCAAATGATTCGAGAACTAAGTTCCGAAATTGATTGTCATTTTCAATACTGCGTCGGTAAATATAATTTTCGACATATCCCCAGAGAAAAAAGTCGAGAGGTGTTATATCGGGGGATCGCGCTAGCCATCTTACTCTCGAATATGTTCCAATCCATCTTGCTAGAAACCTTGCCGATAAATATTCCTGGACGGCTCTGGAATTATGTGCCGGAGCACCATCTTGTAAAAATAAATAATCTTCAATGTCAGGTTGGGGTAAATCAGCTAAAGCTGCTTCTAATTCATTTTCTAATAAATTTTGGTAGCGTTCAGAATGTAAAGATCCGTTATAGATAAATGGACCTATTATTCTCATTCCGAATATTGCAGCCTACATATAAAACCTAAACGGTTTAGGTGTCTACTGCACACTTTATAAACTCTGGGATTTTCATTCGACCAATAGTGAGCATTTTTTCTGTTGAAAATTCCATTACTGATCACCTGACTTTTATCCGGCCAAATGATTTTATATAGAAATTGCTCATTATCTGCGCATTGCCTGGTATACCATTCACAGAACTCTCTGCACCTCGCTGAATCCCCTGGTCGAAGTCCTTGGCAAATTCTAAATTAAATGGACGTATTTTTTCTCTTGTAAAATAAAATGAGCAGTAGAATGGCCCACTCCAACTGTTTGTTCAGTGTGTCGTGTAGAAATTTCCGGATTTTCGTAACAGCTAATAAAACATTATTTGCTTTTTCTTCATTTCAAGGTTTTTTTACAGGGATTTACAGGCTTTTTAAATGCATCATGTTCTTAAATTGACTGAAAAGTTCATAAATGTGGTTTTATGAGGCTGCTGTCTCTCTGGATATTTGTTTAAATACATGCGTTCCACTTCTTTTGAATTTGGTTGACATTGTATGTAACACGATAGTATATCATATTTTTCTATATTTGAAAATTTAAAGATTTTGATAATAACTACCACAAATTAACTAATCCAGAGTTAAATACTAGTACCAGCTAAATACAAAATTATGACTGATACTGAATTACTTCAAAGCCGTCTATTTTTATCTTTTTCAAATCCGCCTGTTTTTATTTATTCTTTTTTAGAACATCACATCATTGTTATGATGTCGCAGATAGAACTGTAAGATATGATTTATCTTTGGAGATTCATGAAAAACTCTTTATCAGCTTGAAAAACTAAATTTTTGTTGTATTTTAGCACTATTTGATAATGATAATTTAGATAGGTAACTTTAATGTTAATTTCACAAGCATTTAGTTTTTTATAAGTTGCATAATTAACAATATATTATTTTATTTTTATTTTATAAACTATTAAACACAAAGGAAAGTTAACTAAGTAAACTCTTTTGAAAGTGCAGGTCTGTTTTCAAAAATTCGTGATCCTGGTCCATAAAAGTTTCAATACGCGATCAGAACATCAAATGTGATACATTGCTGAATTTGTAATAAAAAAAACCTTTCAAAATCAGTTTTCAGTTATTTAAAAAAAATAAGTTGATGATGGTTACAAAAATAGGAAACGTCCGATTGAAAAATTGACTATTCAATGTTAAAGCCCATAAGAAGTTGCCGTGAAGAAATGTTTGTATTTTTGCATTTTGGCATTATAATACCTCACAAACAAAAAAAATCAGACCATCGATTTTTTTGTCATTTTATTGGTGCCCTAATTAGACAACTTGTTTCCCATTTAACCGGTGTTGTATCTATTACCATTTCCGAGATCCTCATAGTGAGAATCTTTATCTTAGACACAGTGAGTGTACATATATATATATATATATATATATATATATATATATATATATATATAGTGTCCGTTTTCAAACCTGGCCATACGGATTTAATATTGATTTTAACATTTTTGTGAATTCCTGCTCGCCAATTCGGCCTACAGAAAATATTTTCGTATAATGGAATGAGAGAATTATTACACACACTAAGAAGGAATTGCTAATAAATATTATAACTGGGGTGGGCTAAAATCAGGACTTATAACATGTATTCAAATAACCCTCCATTCTACCATAAACAACATCCAAGCCTGTTATAAAACGAATTTCGAACATTAAACAACTGCCTTTCTTTTATTAACCCACACTCTGCAACGATTGCTTCCCTCAAAGAATTAATATTTGGGTGGCGTTTTTTATAATTCTTACTTTTAAGGTGGCCTCATACAAAAAAGTCGCAAGGTGCTAAAGCAGGAGATGTGGTTGGTCAGTTTATGGTACCACCTCTGCATATCCAACGATTTGGAAATGTATCATTTAAATGATTTCTGACATCTATACCGTAATGCGCGGGGAAATCGTCGTGTTGAAACCAGATCTCCTGATTCAGCATTTAAATTTCTATTAAAGTCAAATGTCAAACAAACTTGTCCTTGGATTTTCTTGGGCCCACTATCGAATGTTTTGCACGTTAGGTTCATTGTTTAACGTAAAATGCATTCGTCCGTAACACAAATTGACGATATAAAGCGATGATCCTAATTCGCACGCTCTTGTATCTCTTCGCAAAATATAACTCTACTTTCTTCATCTGCCTGAAATACCACCTGATGAGATTGGGGTTTGTATGGATGATATCGGTGCCTTTGTAGTATCTGATATACCGCCGACTTTGACGCATTTAATTCACGGCTAATTCCCCTTGTGCTGTATCGGGTGGATATTTATCATACGCAAAACAAGTTCTTCCAATTCAGTGCCATACGCCCCAAACATTTCTTCAATTACCTGTATTAATGTATTATTATTTAAATTTTTGCAAAAAACGATGCTAACAATAATAAATACGAACCACCTCTAGCTTCTGTTTCTGCTGAAATATTAGCAGTTTCAAATTTTCGCGCATATTTCAGTATTGTGGATTTAGACGGTATTGGGCTGTTATTAAATTTAACAAAAAACAAATCTCTGACTTTCCACCAACTAACGCCACTGTAATATGTTTTAACCATAGAAACTCTGTCTTCATTTGAGTAATTATTCATTTCGTAAATAAAAACTACTGGTAACTCATATTTAAAAACATAAATCATGGCAACTCATATTAAAAACATAAATCATGCCAAATCATATTTAAAAACATAAAAACTTTAAATTAGAATTTTTCAATAAAAATCGATGAAAATAATTAAATGCTTAAAATCATTCGATGCGCAATAATTTTCTCATTCCATTGATACCAAAATATTTTCTGTAGGCCAACTTGGCGAGTAGGAATTCACAAAAATGTTAAAATCAATGTTAAATATCTTGAAAACTGGCAACCGGTTATATATATATATATATATATATATATATATATATATATATATATATATATATATATATATATATATATATATATATATATATATATATATATATAAATATATATATTTTAAAACAGTCGAGAGTAAATTTTGTGTATTAACTTATTAGAAATGTAATTTACTAATTTCATAAAAAGAATGACAGGCAATGGAGTTTAAATTATTACATCCAACGGATAAGTATATTCGCTAAAAAATTTTCAATTTTATTTGCTCAATCCTTTAAAATGTTCGAAAACGTCAAAAAAAAAGTTGAGCAAAAATAATTTGTTGCGTCTGTTGCGTCTGGTCTGCGTTGCGTTGCGTTGGGTCTGCGTTCTCTTTTTTATTCGCAATATACGAAAATACAATCACATGGCAAAAATCTGTTTAGAGATCACGAAAATAAAATAACTGGTGTGGAACACAGACCTTCCAACCTAAAAATGGAAATTAAAAGAAATGAAATAATTTTAATAAAATTTTTTGAGGGTAATTATGAAACCTCTTTTACAATAGGTTCATTACGAAAATAGGCAACATTATAAAAACAAAAACAATAATCTATGTCAAACAGACTTTTAAAACTTCATGTCAGACTTAGGCTAATAGACATCTGGATGCTAACATAAGAAAAAAGAAATGAAAGAATTTATTATAGCGCTTAGTAACTGAATCCTTGTACATTATGTCTTAACAACTTATTATAATTAAGCTTTTGTTCATTTGTATGTGAAAATATCTGGTGTGGAACACCACACGACCTTCCATCCTACAAAATGGGAATTAAAAGAAATGAAATAATTTTAATAAAATGTTTATGCAACCTGCAACTGTAAACGCAAAAACAGTAATCTATGCCAAACAGACGTTTAAAATTTTATGACAGACAGAGGTAAATAGACATCTAGAAGCGAACTTAAAAAATTAAAAGAAATGCAATAATTTTAATTATATTTTTTTAGGATAACTATTAAACGTTAAAAGCTTCATGTCAGATAGATATTAATACATATAGGTTAATTTAAAAAATATTCCGAAGCCGCCCGCTTTTATAAGATATCAATAATACAGTTTAACCGTTCTCATTCACATTTAACTAGTTTTTAGACTTACCTTGGGATATATTAAGAAACTTTGTAAAGAAAAGTTATGCAAAATTAAACTAACACTTGAATTGTACCTTGGGAATTATTTTGCCGCGAAATTACGAGTCGTATAGTCCGTAAAATGAATGATTGCGAATTTGGGCTTAGCGCTTTATTTGGCGTGCACACTCGTAGTTTATATCTATTTCGTTCTAATACAATATCTGGAAATAGAGAGAATGGAATGCTACATTATCGTCGCTACAGGTGATGAACTAAGACGTACACTGCACGTTCAAAACATCTGTATTTGTGTCAGGTGTGTTAGAAAGGGATAGTAATATTTGTTTTAGGCGTTTCTTTAAAGACAAAATTGTCTGTTGTAATCCTTTGACAGGGGTATTCAAAAGTTATTCAGGTTTGTAACTAACAACTAAATATGTTATATTCCTTCAATTTATAAAAAAAAATTAAAACGTAATATAATAATATAATTTATTCTTATAAACAAAATTACCTTATAATAAACTACTTTTTAAATAAATATATTAAAGAATGTGGGTCATTAATATATCATTATTTTATACAATGTAGCAACGTCTACAAATATATATGCAAACAATTTAATTTTGTTCAAAGCATTTATAATTTTAAATTTCAGTATTTTTGCAATAAATAAAAACTACAAATAACTATAAATAAGCATGTTGTTTAATATGCAGTTTTAATTAGAAGAATGTAATATTTACATAAAAAAACTTTTTTACAATTATAGTAGGAGAAATTAACAAAAAGGATCTAATTTACAACTTAATTTGTAACACTGTGTTCTTAATAATAACAAGATTTTATTAAGAATTAAAAAAAAAGTGTACGTAAACTTAAAATTAAAACATTGACTATCACTTAATAAAATACTTTTTTGGGTTTTTTTAATCGTGTATTTTAAATTATACAATCTAAACGTTTTGATAAATTACAGTTATCTTCGTCAGTAAATATCTGTTAAAATTGTTAAGGATGTTGTAAACAATTTTGTCAAAGTTGATAAATTAAAATTTAAACATCAGCCTGCTATTAATATAACAGTTTGAGAAACGTATAAACCAACTATAAAATTAAAAATAAAATTCTTGAATCTTGAACGATTCAAAATATTTTGACAATTGTCAAAATAACAAAACATTGCAACATGTAGGATACCTGCCTACTTCGCTAAATTAATATTTTTAGTACAGGATAATTCCATTCTATTGGCTGAAAAATTTGTATCATAATGAAAATCTGTATCATAATGAAGCTCATTATGAAACAGATTTTAATCTTTTAATTAGTGTATTATAAAATGGGACTAGAAAAATGTAATTAATACTCTGTTAGGATAGACATCATGTGTTAAAAGCACATTTTACATACTTTAACGTTTCAATAGCAATTGCATCTATCGTTCGCAGGAAAACGAGAAAATTGTGAATACTTATTTGAATCATTAACGTCAACAAAGTTTATAACATATGAAATCTCAAAAGATAAGCGTGCTATAATAATACGATTTAAAAATCTACTATTAATATGTTATTTATTGTCACACAACTTGTTTCCCATTTAACCGGAGTTGTATCTATTACCATTTCCGAGATCCTCATAGTGAGAATCTTTATCTTAGACACAGTGAGTGTACATATATATATATCGTAATGGCTAACTATGATGAGATGATTTAAATGGCGACCTTTTGAATTGTTTTGTATGGAGATGTGGGGCCAATAATTTGTAATGACGACTTATAAATTTGTGGGGTAAATAATTATATTTAGTTAAACGAATATGAGGAAAGGAAATCTTTAATTTAATTAAAATTGAAATGTTATTAATATGATTAAAGTATTTTTTAACTTATATTATATTTGCACCGGACTAGCTCAATCTCAATTGGGGATAGAGTTCAAGTAATTTAGTTTGAAGTTAAATTTGAATCTGCAAAATGTGTATAAGAAATACACTTTATAGAATTAAAATGAAAGTATAAAATTTATCCTGAATATAATTTACTACAAACGCATGCGTTGAAATGTACTTAAGTGAAATTAAAAGCTGTCAAAAAATGTCAAATAAATAATTTAGAAATTTAATGTTTATATCCAAAATGAAAATTTAGAAAAAGAAAATATTTTAATACCTTTACAGGTGTTTACACAAGTAAATATTTAAAATTCTAAACCAAAACATAAATGTAACAAAATATTAATTTGCAGGAAATTTATCAATGAATGTCCACAATGAGTAGGGTTAGTAAATTTGTGACTCACATATACTGTCCTCACTGTAGATTGATGTCTTCAGATACTCCAACTGGATGCAGGCAATGTCCACTCGATTACAGTTTTACCATCACCCATATACCGCTAACTCGACTCTCGGTTGTCGAAGACACCAACTTCCAAAACTTTATGATGTTTTCTTTGAAACCAGCAAACTCCAACCACTTATTTTACTTGGGTAACTTTTTATTTAATTAAGTTTAAAATTATTGAATGATATCGTTTAAAAGAAATATTTAATTATTATCCAAAATTTTGTTGATGAACACTTTTATTTTTAGATGCCGATTCAAATTTTGTTTAAAAGAAATTGTCCGGAGAAATAAAACAACATTTACCAAATAAAAGTGGGTTTTAATTTGGTATAAACGGAATTAATTTAAGTTGGATAACACAAAATCAAATCTTTACAAAATCGTGACACAAATTAACACGTAAAAATATTTCCGAAAATGACAGGTATCGGAGACCGAACTATTTATCTTAAACCGTCGATATAAAAACAAATGCTCTCGAAATTATTCTTCGTAGAATGTAACTTCTTGACGATAATTTAATTTAGGTTATGAACTTACTTTTCTTACACAATTTCACAACACTGTTTTAACCTTTTTTACACTTTGAACAAATTCTAGAGAGAGAGAGAGCGATTGATTTCCAGAGCACTTGCTTTTATATGTTTCTGGTTGTTACCAAGAATTCAATTTTTTTCCAGCCATATTGCATAAGTAACTAAGGCTATGATTGGTGGACCTATATTACAAATTGGACTCAAATGGAAATTTGGCCGTAACTTTCTTATACATAATCGGAATTGAAAATTAATAACAAAAATGAAAACTACGTAAAATTTTGAACAAAAAGACACCTAACAAGCTATGGTTCCTAAAATTAATATACGAAGTAACTTAATCTAACTTAAATAAACTTATAACTATTTACACTTACAAGCTATGCTTTTTCTAATTGCAAAAATGGAATTTTGAGAAAATTTTACACAAGTACACATACTTTTTGTGTTAGAAATATTTAATTTAAAGAAATTTTAAGCTTTTGTAAATTTATCTTAAATTCACCTCATATTTAACACAATTTTGCGGTGAAAAGCGATGTATCCTTATAAAACTGAGCTATATTAAGAAAGAACATCTATTATTTGCTTTAAGAGCAAAATCTAAGCCTAATAATGTGAAAAAGTATAAAATTATGTAAAAACCTAAAATTATAACCTAACCAAACTTAAATCTAAAATTGAAAATAATTCATATTTAAAAATGTTTTCAACACTTGAAATATTATGTTAAAGGTTTGTACTTCTTGTCTTTATTATTTTCACTAACTATTTGTAATGCATAATGTCCTATAGTTGCATTGAAAAAGTCTCATCGTCTAACACTCTTATGAAATATTTCACTATAAAATGTACACCACTATAAATGTCTTTATGCCAGAATGTTCTGTGTTGTTCTTATTGTGAAACTTGTATCATAATTTTGTCACTAATTCGCTTCCAAAAATATGTGCGAAAAATGTCTAAACTGTCCATATTATAACCCTTTTATGAAATTTTGTATTTCCTGCTTTCAAAAACTAATCATACACTATCCCTAACATAATCCTAACTATATAGTTCATGTTTAAACACCTGTAAAGTGTTCACTTGCCAAATTACCCTTGAAAAATTGATTTTATTGCAATAATTGGAATACTAAAATGACTTTACGAAAATGGTTATATTTAACATTCTTGACAATTTTGTTAGCAGCAAATGCTTTTTATGATAAAACCAAACTATGTAAATAATATTCAGACTAATTTATACCAAACAAATTTATTTTAATCACATCGTGAACCAGATTTATATAAAATAGTGTCTTGCACATGTATCGAGCTTGAAATCACCCTTTTTATTACCCAAATGTCATTTAAACTGTCCGATACTTCTATTACCTCTTTCTGAACATCATATATATATATATATATATATATATATATATATATATATATATATATATATATATATATATATATATATATATATATATATATATATATATATATATATATATATTGTGTCCGTTTTCAAACCTGTCCATACGATTTAATATTGATTTTAATGTTGTATTTTCGTAATGAACCTATTGTAAAGAGGTTTCATAATTACTCAAAAATTTTATTAAAATTATTTCATTTCTTTTAATTTCCATTTTGTAGGTTGGAAGGTCGTGTGGTGTTCACACCAGTTTTATTTTCGTGATAACTCTAATATAGATTTTTGCCATGTGATTGTATTTTCGTATATTAGCGAATAATATTAACAACAGTTTGTACTTATATGCTAAAATGTAGTTATCCTCTTCAAAATGGTCTTTAGTAAATAACCAATAACTCGAATATTCATAGACAGTTGGTAGTGATGCTTATTTGTCGAAATTAAATGTAAACTTTTTATTGCGGATTAAAATCTTGTGGGAAAAGTCGTATATTTTAACATATATTATAAAACGTTTAAATGTTTCAATGGAAAGATACAAAGCTAGAAAATATTATATATATTATCGATATTATCATTCACACACTGCTACACCTCAATGGTCTTAGTAAGCGCACACGCGCACAAGCGCAAGCATGCACGAGCACGCTCGCACGCACACCCATACACACACACACACAAACACACAGACCCACACACACACACACACACACACACAGACGCAACGCATACGTAGATGCAAACGCAGACGCAGACGCAGACGCAGACGCACATCAGACGCAGACAGACCAGACGCAGGCGCAGACGCAGACGCAGACGCAGACGCAGACGCAGACGCAGAACAGACACAGACACAGACACAGACACAGACAGAGACACAGACACAGACACAGACACAGCACAGCACAGGCACAGACACAGACACAGACAGACACAGACACACAGACACAGACACACAGACACAGACACAGACACAGACACAACACAGACACATACAGAACACAGACAGACACAGACACAGACACAGACACAGACACAGACGCAGACGAGAGAGGCAGACACAGACACAGACACAGATACAGACACAGGCACAGACACAGACGCAGACACAAACACAGACACAGACACAGACACAGACACAGCACAGACACAGACACAGACACAACACAGACACAGACACAGACACAGACAGCAGACACAGACACAGACACAGACACATATACAGACACAGACACAGACACAGAAACACAGACACAGACACAGACACAGACACAGACACAGACACAGACACAGACACAGACACAGACACAGACACAGACACAGACACAGACACAGACACAGACACAGACACAGACACAGACACAGACACAGACACAGACACAGACACAGACACAGACACAGACACAGACACAGACACAGACACAGACACAGACAGACACAGACACAGACACAGACACAGCACAGACACAGACAACAGACACAGAACAGACACATTCGCAGGCGCAGAAGCAGGCGCAGATTCAGACGCAGACGCAGACGCAGACGCAGACGCAGACAAGATTATTTTTTGCTCAAATTTTGTTTTAGACGTTTTCGAACATTTTAAAGCGATTGAGCAAATAAAATTTTGAAAATTTTTTAGCGATACAGTACTTCCATCCGTATATATATATATATATATATATATATATATATATATATATATATATATATACCGGTTGCTTTTCAAGATATTTAACATTGATTTTAACATTTTGTGAATTCCTACTGCCAAGTCGGCCTACAGAAAATATTTTGGTATCAATGGAATGAGAAAATTATTGCGCATCGAATGGTTTTAAGCATTTAATTATTTTCATCGATTTTTATTGAAAAATTCTAATTTAAAGTTTTATGATTTATGTTTTTAATATGAGTTGCCATGATTTATGTTTTTAAATATGAGTTACCACTAGTTTTTATTTACGAAATGAATAATTACTCAAATGAAGACAGAGTTTCTATGGTTAAAACATATTACAGTGGCGTTAGTTGGTGGAAAGTCAGAGATTTGTTTTTTGTTAAATTTAATAACAGCCCAATACCGTCTAAATCCACAATACTGAAATATGCGCGAAAATTTGAAACTGCTAATATTTCAGCAGAAACAGAAGCTAGAGGTGGTTCGTATTTATTATTGTTAGCATCGTTTTTGCAAAATTTAAATAATAATACATTAATACAGATAATTGAAGAAATGTTTGGGGCGTATGGCACTGAATTGGAAGAACTTGTTTTGTATGATAAATATCCACCGATACAGCACAAGAATTAGCCGTGAATTAAATGCGTCAAAGTCGGCGGTATATCAGATACTACAAAGGCACCGATATCATCCATACAAACCCCAATCTCATCAGGTGGTATTTCAGGCAGATGAAGAAAGTAGAGTTATATTTTGCGAAGAGATACAAGAGCGTGCGAATTAGGATCATCGCTTTATATCGTCAATTTGTGTTACGGACGAATGCACTTTACGTTAAACAATGAACCTAACGTGCAAAACACTCGATAGTGGGCCCAAGAAAACCCAAGGATCAATTTGTTTGACATTTGACTTTAATAGAAATTTAAATGCTGCATCAGGAGATCTGGTTTCAACACGACGGTTGCCCGCGCATTACGGTATAGATGTCAGAAATCATTTAAATGATACATTTCCAAATCGTTGGATATGCAGAGGTGGTACCATAAACTGACCAACCACATCTCCTGCTTTAGCACCTTGCGACTTTTTGTATGAGGCCACCTTAAAAGTAAAATTATAAAAACGCCACCCAAATATTAATTCTTTGAAAGCAATCGTTGCAGAGTGTAGGTTAATAAAAGAAAGGCGTTTAATGTTCGAAATTCGTTTTATAACAGGCTTGGATGTTGTTTATGGTAGAATGGAGGGTTATTTGAATACATGTTATAAGTCCTGATTTTAGCCCACCCCAGTTATAATATTTATTAGCAATTCCTTCTTAGTGTGTGTAATAATTTTCTCATTCCATTATACGAAAATATTTTCTGTAGGCCGAATTTGAGCAGGAATTCAAAAATATTAAATCGTAACAGGTTTGAAAACGGACTACATATATATATATATATATATATATATATATATATATATATATATATATATATATATATATATATATATATATATATATATATATATATATATATATATATATATATATATATATATATATATATATATATATATATATATATATATAATTGTTTGTTTAAAGAATTAATATTTGGGTGGAGTTTTTATAATTTTACTTTTAAGGTGACCTCATACAAAAAGTCAAGGTATATATATATATATATATATATATATATATATATATATATATATACAGTCGAGAGTAAATTCAATCACCTGTGTATTAACTTATTAGGAAATGTATACATTTACTAATCTCATACGTAAGAATACACAGGCAATGGAATTTAAATTACTACATCCAACGGATGGAAGTACTGAATCGCTAAAAAATTTTCAAAATTTTATTTGCTCAATCGCTTTAAAATGTTCGAAAAGTTAAAACAAAATTTGAGCAAAAAATAATCTTGTCTGCGTCTGCATGTCTGCGTCTGCGTCTGCGTCTGCGTCTACGTCTGTCTGCGTCTGCATGTATCTGTGCTGTGTCTGTGTCTGTGTCGTGTCTGTGTCTGTGTCTGTCTGTGTCTGTCTGTGTCTGTGTCTGTGTATGTGTCTGTGTCTGTGTCTGTGTTTCTGTGTCTGTGTCTGTGTCTGGTCTGGTCTGTTCTGTCTGTGTGTCTGTGTTCTGTGTCTGTGTTGTCTGCGTCTGGTCTCGTCTGCGTCTGCGTCTGCGTCTGTCTGTATGTGTCTGTGTTGTGTCTGTGTCTGTGTCTGTGTCTGTGTCTGTCTGTCTGTGTCTGTGTCTGTGTCTGTGTCTGTGTCTGTGTCTGGTCTGTCTGTCTGCGTCTGCGTCGTAGTCTGTGTCTGTGTCTGTGTCTGTGTCTGTGTCTGTGCTGTGTGTCGTGTCGTGTCGTGTCGTGTCCGTGTCCGTGTCCGTGTGTGTCCTGTCTGTCCGTGTCCGTGTCTGTGTGTCCGTGTCCGTGTCCGTGTCGTGTCTGTGTGTCGTTGTGTCTGTGTCTGTGTCTGTGTTGTGTCTGTGTCTGTGTCTGTGTCTGTGCTGGTCTGGTCTGCGTCTGCGTCTGCGTCTGCGTCTGCGTCTGCGTCTGCGTCTGCGTCTGCGTCTGCGTCTGCGTCTGCGTCTGTCGTCTGCGTCTGCGTCTGCGTCTGCGTCTGCGTCTGCGTCTGCGTCTGTGTCTGTGTCTGTGTCTGTGTCTGTGTCTGTGTATGTGTCTGTGTCTGTTTCTGTGTCTGTGTCTTTGTCTGTGTCTGTGTGTCTGTGTCTGTGTCTGTGTCTGTGCCTGCTTCGTCTCCGTCTGCGTCTGCGTATGTCTGTGTCTGTGTCTGTGTCTGTGTCTGTGTCTGTGTCTGTGTCCTGCGTCTCCGTCTCCGTCTGCGTCTGCGTGTGTCTGTGTCTGTGTCTGTGTCCGTGTCCGTGTCCGTGTCCGTGTCCGTGTCCGTGTCCGTGTCCGTGTCCGTGTCCGTGTCCGTGTCCGTGTCGTGTCCGTGTCTGTGTGTCCATGTCTGTGTCTGTGTCTGTGTCTGTGTCTGTGTCTGTGTCTGTGTCTGTCTGTGTCTGCGTCTGTGTCTGTGCTGCGTCTCCGTTCCGTCTGCGTCTGCGTCTGTGTCTGTGTCCGTGTCCGTGTCCGTGTCCGTGTCCGTGTCCGTGTCCGTGTCCTGTCCGTGTCCGTGTCTGTGTTCCATGTCTGTGTCTGTGTCTGTGTCTGTGTCTGTGTCTGTGTCTGTGTCTGTGTCTGTGTCTGTGTCTGTGTCTGTGTCTGTGTCTGCGTCTGCGTCTGCGTCTGCGTCTGCGTCCGTCTGCGCCTGCGTCTGCGTCTGCTCTGAGTGTGCGTCTGCGTCTGCGTCTGCGTTTGCGTCTGCGTCTGCGTATGCGTCTGCGTCTGTGTGTGTGTGTGTGTGTGTGTGTGTGTGTGTGTGTGTGTGTTGTGTGTTTGTGTGTGTGTGTGTGTGTGTGTGTGTGTGTGTGTGGTGGATGTGTGCGGTGCGTGCCGTGCGTGCGTGCACGTGCTGTGCGTGGCGCGTGTGCGCGTGTGCGCGTGTGCGCGTGTGCGTTGTGCGTGTGTGTGAATGATAATATCGATAATATATATAATATTTTCTAGCTTTTGTACTCTTTCCATTGAAACATTTAAACGTTTTATAATATATAGTTAAAATACAGACTTTTCACAAGATTTTAATCCGCAATAAAAAGTTTATATTTAATTTCGACAAATAAGCATCACTACCAACTGTCTATGAATATTCGAGTTATTGGTTATTTACTAAAGGCCATTTTGAAGAGGATAACTAATTTTAGCATATAAGTACCCAAAACTGTTGATAATATGATTCGCTAATATACGAAAATACAATCACATGGCAAAAAAATCTGTATTAGAGATTATCACGAAAATAAAATAACTGGTGTGGAACACCACACGACCTTCCAACCTACAAAATGGAAATTAAAAGAAATGAAATAATTTTAATAAAATTTTTTGAGGGTAATTATGAAACCTCTTTTACAATAGGTTCATTACGAAAATAGGCAACATTATAAAAACAAAAACAATAATCTATGTCAAACAGACTTTTAAAGCTTCATGTCAGATAGATATTAATACATATAGGTTAATTTAAAAAATATTCCGAAGCCGCCCGCTTTTATAAGATATCAATAATACAGTTTAACCGTTTTCATTCATATTTAACTAGTTTTTAGACTTACCTTGCGATATATTAAACTTTGTAAAGAAAAGTTATGCAAAATTAAACAACACTTGAATTGTACCTTGGAATTATTTTGCCGCTGAATTACAGTCGTATAGTCCGTAAAATGAATGATTGCAATTTGGGCTTAGCGCTTTATTTGTGCACACTGTAGTTTGTATCTATTTCGTTCTAATACAATATCTGAAATAGAGAATATGGAATGTACATTATCGCTACAGGTGATGAACTAAGACGTACACTATACGTTAAACATCTGTATTTGTGTCAGGTGTGTTAGAAATAGTAATATTTGTTTTAGGCGTTTCTTTAAAGACTAAATTGTCTGGTGTAATCCTTTGACATATTCAAAAGTTATTCAGGTTTGTAATAACAACTAAATATGTTATATTCCTTCAATTTATAACAATTTATACAATGTAAAAGTCTACAAATATATATGCAATAATTTAATTTTGTTCCAAGCATTTATAATTTTAAATTTCAGTATTTTTGCAATAAATAAAAATACAAATAACTATAAATTGTTTAATATGCAGTTTTAATTAGAAGAATGTAATATTTATAAAAAACTTTTTTACAATTAGAGTAGGAGAAATTAACAAAAGGATCTAATTTAAAACTTAATAATAACTTAATAATAACAAGATTTTATTAAAATTAAAAAAAGTGTACGTAAACTTAAAATTAAAACATTGACTATCACTTAATAAAATACTTTTTTGGGTTTTTTTAATCGTGTATTTTAAATTATACAATCTAAACGTTTTGATAACACTTACAGTTATCTTCGTCAGTAGTAATATCTGTTAAAATTGTTAAGGATGTTGTAAACAATTTTGTCAAAGTTGATAAATTAAAATTTAAACATCAGCCTGCTATTAATATAACAGTTTGAGAAACGTATAAACCAACTATAAAATTAAAAATAAAATTTAAAAAACGTAGATGTAGAGGTATTAGCTCTTGAACGATTCACAATATTTTGACAATTGTCAAAATAACAAAACACAATTATGTAGGATACTACTTCGCTAAATTAATATTTTTAGTACAGGATAATTCCATTCTATTGGCTGAAAAATTTGTATCATAATGAAAATCTGTATCAAAATGAAGCTCATTATGAAACAGATTTTAATCTTTAATTAGTGTATTATAAAATGGGACTAGAAAAAGTAATTAATACTTATTAGGATAGACGGCATGTGTTAAAGCCATTTTACATACTTTAACGTTTCAATAATTGCATCTATCGTTCGCAGGAAAAAAAAATTGTGAATACTTATTTAAATCTTTAACGTTCAATAGAATTTTCAGGTTTAATAAACTATATGTTAATATTCCTTCATATTATACATTTATAGCAATTAAACCCTGATGGAATTTTATAATTTAATTTCGCTTAGGCAGTTTACTAGAAGTGAAATGCGTGCGCGTACAATGTTCTAATAAGAGGCCCTAATGCTAAAAAACAGATATAAGAAGTTGTGTTAGTCAGCCCGGTCCTCTTGGCTGAAAATAGTATTATAATAAGGGATCCTAATGCTAAAGTTAAGACAAGTGTAAAAGTACCATAAGCCTTCGATCTTGTTTAGGTCGCTGTGCTCTTAGCAGGGAAATTTGAAATAACAAATTTAAACTTGTAAGACACGTGTAGATCTTCAAAACTTGTTCTCGAGCCTTACTTCGCGTCCCTGGTTGTAATGGTATGGGGCCCTAACTTATATTATAAGCTAATTAGGGCTTGTCCTATCGTGCCCCTTTGGTGCAATTGTATAGGTTTTAACTTAATTGTAGGCTCCCGTCATAAAAAATTGTATTCTAATAAGGTAGCTACTTGTAAGAGGATTGTATCAGGGTCTGCCCTGGACCTTTGAGTTAAAATTAATTTTAGCGCCATCTAGCGTATAGACTAATGAAACATTTTTATAATAGAAGTTAAGCACTACCTCTTTGCTCTATCCGTTTATACGTTTTCTCATTCTCTCATTCGGACTTTCCACACAAACAAATCAATTAATTAATTAATAATCAATCATCTTAACAAATCATGCTCGATCAAATCAATCAGATCAATTCAATCAATCAACCGAAATCATGTATTCAGTTTGCGGAAACCAGATTACAGTTCAAAACTGAATACATTAAAGTCTAAATTAAATATGACGTGAAATAATAAATAATTTCTACCCTAATGCAATGATGCTTTTATTAGGCAGATTCTCTTTCTAAACAGGCACCACCTATACATACGGAAAATTATGTCTGATTTATTTGCATGTTCAATTACATACCAAAAATTGTTTCATAGAAACGTCATTAAGTCAGTTATAAAACATCATTAAAAAGACTGGAAAGAATAATTACTTATATATAACATAGAGTTAAATTAAATTAACATGTTTTAAGAATATCAAACTAATATAATGGAAATAAAAGGCAAAAGGTTTTAATGGTTTTATTTTATTTATTATATGCGAATTAACAATAACTACAATTTAAAATCCACGAATACGTACCAACTATTTGTAGCCTGATTTTATGACGTCATTATAATTTGATGAATTACTTTCAGTTAAATTAAAAACGACCTTATGACGTAACATAGGTTGCGCAGCTTAGTGTATTTGAGTAGAAATTTGCTAAATTTTTTGTTAAAATACATTCTCAATTTTCTAAGAATGTTTATAAATTAAACATTAAATTTTCTAAGATGTTGCATATTCTAAAATGCGCTGTAATTTATAAACATGTCCTAGAAATATTAACGTTGTAGTCAATCTTCAAATTTAAGATAACCTTCTACCAACATTTCCATACAGCACAAGACGTGATTCTGTTTTCTAAAGTGTTTGCACTTTAAAGTGTAATATCATCGAGTGAGCATTATTAATAAATTGAAAATATTTTCTCTGTTTATGAGCCAACATCAACGGACATTAGACATTTACTGACTTGTTAATAAACTATTACAACATAACCGTTCAAGATAATGATGGAACGATGACGTGGATGAGCTGAATGTATCTCACATCTAAGTGATGTATGATTCACAGAAGAGAAGAAGAACGAGATGTAAGGAAGCACGAATCTCAAAACCAAGATGATGATGGCGACGAATCACGGTTCAAGAAGATGTGACCGATAAAGGATGTTATTAAATAAAATGATGTATTGTTGTTTATAATAATAATATATTTTTCAAACGCTAAGCTTTCCTTAATTTTGTTAATAAACTGTTTTCCTAACGGTGCTCCCCGTCTTGATTCATGTTTGCAGCTTTACGAGTTTTCACGTTAGCGTGTTTTCTGGCGCGTTGTTAGTTGATTTGCGTGTTTTCGATTTACGTTATTCGGTTAGCGTGTTTTCGTTTTGCATGTTGTCGCGTTTGCTATTTTTTTGATGGCGTGTTTTCGTTATAGCGTGTTTTCGTTAGCGTTTTCGTTTGTGAATTTTAGAAAAAGTAATTAATACTCTATTAGGATAGACGGCATGTGTTAAAGCATTTTACATACTTTAACGTTTCAATAGCAATTGCATCTATCGTTCGCAGGAAAAAGAGAAATTGTGAATACTTATTTAAATCATTAACGTCAAGAAAGTTTATAACATATGAAATCTCAAAAGATAAGCATGCTATAATAATACGATTTAAAAATCTACTATTAATATGTTATTATATTGTCACACAAGTTGTTTGCACTCGGTACTAACTAGCAATTATTGTTATTTCACATTGTTTTGCTGCCTGGATCACTTTATTTAATAGAATTTTTTTTATTAATGTAAAAGGATGTTTAATAAACGTTCTTATTTTTTATTAATTTGATGAATTAACTTTTTCTATTAAGAATAATTAAGACAGCTGACGTTTTTATGTGTGACGATAATACATGAGGTGTGCAGACAAAATAAATGATGGGTGTATGTTATGGATATTTATGACACATTTGGGCCTCTTCATTTTTTGTTAAAATATACAGCAACTGCTCCCTACAGATTATTCAGTAAAAATAAAAAACGTCAGTATGTAACAATTAAAAAAGACATACTTATTAATGATAGTATTGCATTAATTCTATTACTAATAAGTATTGTCGCTGGAAAATATCAACTTAATGCAAATTATAAAAATTTTGAAACCATTGCAAAAGTGAGTTTTCTTATCATTAATTTAGGTACTTTTGTGCACTTATTAATTTTGTTAATTAATCCTAGAATACAATATCGATCTATAATTTGTTTATTTGCTAAAATAGATGCCGTTGACTTTGACTTACAGCATATTAACACCAAATTAAAGTATAAAGGTACAAATTATAGAGTAAAATATTTTATTATCATTATGTACATATACTCACATCATGTGTGTTGGATTATTTTTCTATCCTGAACTTATCGGAGGCTTAACTATGAACCATGCAATTTTATTTATACATTAATAATACCTGTTTTTCGTGTGTTCTGTTAATAGAAATTAGAAGACGGTTTAGAGCTTTAAACAGCCGGTGCTTTACTTACACAATGCAAATCCTACCATTCTTAATAAAAAATTGTTCGCCATAAAACGAGTGTATAGGGATTTATGTGATATATGCCATCATTTTGAAAATATTTCCAAATTGGAATTTTTATTTAAACTACTGTTTTATTTTCTTCAATATTATTTGCATTATACGATGTTTCATACACATCATTCATTTTGGAAAAATATTTTTACTAATGTATTATCTCATTACTGCCATTGTTAAAAGTTCAGGATTTGTGTATATAATTCACTTGAGCACTACGCTTAAATCAGAGGTGAGTAATTACAAAAATAGTAGATTTTATTCAGTACCTAAAATATATTTTGTGGACGAATCGTTGCTGTTTCGGAATAGCAGATGAGGCCGCAAAAACTTTTAGGTATGTGAGACAACATTTTTAGTTAAAAACTGTTGGGATGGGTATTTCGTTTGAAAATTTTCATGGTGCGCAACGTTGTTCATTTAATTTAACTAACTTAAAAGCCGTATAATTTATTCAGGTTGTTGCATGAAACAAAACAAAGCTGTACAATTTGTATGTGGTACAATACTGCTTCATTCATCTACATATATTTTCAATAAGGGCATCAACTTTATGGGCTGAGTCCGAAAAGGTTTCATTTTACGGACTCAAATATCTCTTTTGTAGCATATACTAAAATGTATTATTATACAAATAACTGAATTATGAACTGTGCATACACATTATGGGCACATTACTAAGTATTAGTTAAACTTTTAGTGGGTTAATCGGCCTATTTCCACAGTTTATGCTTTTAAACGCGGCGTTTCGAAGCGGACTCTGCTTGCGTGATCAGGCTTAGTCCTGAGAAGGACTGTTTTCGCACTTGAGTCGAATTCTATAAATTTTCCCAAGCTCTGCCGCATTCGCATGGTAGGTTGTATACACAATTCTTGGAATTCTGAGCTTCATTGTATGGTTTGGTTTTGGTTAGTATTCCCTGAGCGTTCTAGTCGATTTGAAGGCAGTCCGTATCTTGTATTTGCTGCCTATCCTTCGCATTTTGTCTGAGGTACCTTGTATATATGGTATTATCGCGGTATATTTAGATTCTTCTTTTCGGTTACCCTTTCCCTGTTTAGGTTAGGTGTTAGATCGGTAGCCATTTTCTTTTAGTGTTCTAGCGATATTTTCTTTATCTCTGTTCAGGTCCTCTTGTTTTGAGCATATTGTTTTTGCTTTATCGTACAAGCATTTTGCCACGCCTAACTTCACGTTTTTGTTGTGGTTGGAGTTGTAGTGTAGGTACCTCCCCGTGTGGTAGGTTTCCTGTATACACTTGTCGTGAAAGTGTTGTCATTCTGTGTACAAGTACATCCAGGAATGCCAATTTTTGTTCTGTCCCCAATTCCATTGTGAATTTTATGGAGGGTGCGCGGCTATTTAGATGATCTAGGAATTCATCTAGCTTATGCTTGCCGTGTTGCCAAACTACGAAGGTATCGTGCACGTATCTAAGCCACATCCTTGGTTTCTCTGAGAATTCGAATATTGCTTGGTCTTCAAAGTCTTCCATATATATATATATATATATATATATATATATATATATATATATATATTGCTCACTATGGGTGATAGTGGAGAACCCATCGCCATCCCAAACTCTTGTTGGTAGAATTTGTCTTCTACCTGGAAATATGTAGTTCTAATGCATATTGTCAGAAGTTCCATTATTGTGTTTACCGAGAGTTGCGTGCGTTCGTTTAACGTTTCATCTGTTTCCAGCTTGTCTCTTATGACAGTTAGTGCCTTATCGGTATGCACATTTGTGAATAGACTCACAATGTCGAAGCTTACCAGTATTTCTTCGTGGTTTGGTTGGAAGTTCTGATGGTTTCCACGAAGTGCTGCGTATTCTTGACCATAGACTCGGTTTTTCCCGATAAGGGTATGATGATACCTAGCAGATAGTTATGCTAATGGTGAAAGGTGAATTTCTCGAGCTCACAATTGGTCTCAGAGGAATTCCTTCCTTGTGATTCTTTGGTAGGCCGTACAGATGCGGAGGTTTGCTGTACTGAGGTAAGTCTAGTTCTCTGGCAATCGTAGAACTACCCCTTATGTTTTACCAGTGTTAGGTATATCCGTCTTCGATTGATGGTGTGGGGTCTTTTGGTATTAGTTTATACTCGCCCCGTCTAGTAGTTCTTGGATCTTACTGTTGTAAGTGTCCATATCCATTACCACAGTCGCGTTTCCTTCGTCTTCCGGGAGAATTTTGATCGTTGGGGTCCGAATTCACAGAGTAACCAAGGATGTGGCTTAGATACAGTATTTAAAAATCAGGCTTGCATGTAAAATAATAAGGAAACTAAACTAACGTGTTTTGCTGCTACGCAACAAATATTGAAGATTCTGTTTATGTATTAGAAAACGTACTAGTCTCGAAACAGAATGCACATAAAATTTGGAAATGAATACGGTAAGCTTCTGAACGAACTGTAAGATTTGAAGAGTGTGCAGCATTTCCAGAGCCGTGCTGAAACAAGTTAATTTAGGGATAACCTCATATTCATGTAATAATAATAATAGTGTCTGATAAAAACTGTCAGGGTTATTAGCTGCTTTATAAGTTGTTACAATATAATCGTTCAAGGTGAAGACGATGAGATGAATGTATCTCAAAATCTCGATGATTGTGACGCCCTCTATGAAATTTCAAATAAATTAGATTACGTCACTCTTATTTCAGATTAGAAATTTTAAAGCGTTAACATTGATATTTATGTCAACTGATAAAGAATCCATATAACGTGAAGTACATGTGTGTGTGTGTGTGTGCGTGTGTGTGTGTGTGTGTGTGTGTGTGTGTGTGTGTTTGGGTGTGTGTGTGTGTGTGTGTGTGTGTGTGTGTGTGTGTGTGTGTGCGTGTGTGTGTGTGCATAATTGAGTATACAGATAATCATGATTGCATAGAAAATAGAATATATCCGTATAAAAAAGCATCGGGTAGAAATTTTTATTATTTCGACTTATAATTTTTATTTGTATTGTTATTAGTGTTATTAAATATTTGTATGTAGTTATTTTAACATGATATTAATGCATTCCATAACAATAGTTTATGTAATATCGAGATTCAAATTATTTAAAGTAATTTTGCATTAGCAAAATTTTTAAAATATTTGTAGGCATTTTGAATGTACATTTATAAGTACAATATAAATGCTAAATACGAGTAGCAGTAATCAGGTTTTGTGTATTACTTTCTAAAATAGTTAATGATCGGAAAGCAACAGCCAGTTTATATCCAACCATTCATAAAAGTGTTTAGTGAGACTACATGTGGATACGTTGTATAAAAAATATTTCAGTTCAACATATGATTATTATTAGAACAGCTGAAAGAAAAAAAACACTTCTGCAGGTAAGCGTATTATTTTTAATATATATGTTTTTACTTGATATTGCTAACAAAAATGTCGATAAAGATTTTTAAAATGTATTATTACTCTTATAGGATGACTTCATAAAATCAGGTCTACAAATAATTGGTGCGTATTCGTGGATTTTAAACTTATAGTTATTGTTAATTCGCATATAATAAATTATATATAATAAAACCATTAAAACCTTTTGCCTTTTATTTCCATTATATTAGTTTGATATTCTTAAAAACATGTTAATTTAATTTAACTCTATGTTATATATAAGTAATTATTATTTTCCAGTCTTTTTAATGATGTTTTTATAACTGCTAATGAACACGTTTCTATGAAACAATTTTGTGCGTATGTAATTGAACATGCAAATAAATCAGACATCATTTTCCGAATGTATAGGTGGTGCCTGTTTAGAAAGAGAGAATCTGCCTATATAAAAAGCATTATTGCATTCGGGTAGAAATTATTTATTATTTCACGTCACATTTAATTTAGACTTTAATGTATTCAGTTTTGAACTGTAATCTGATTTCCGCAAACTGTAATACATGATTTCGGTTGATTGATTGATATTGATCTGATTGATTTGATCAAGCATGATTTGTTAGAGATTGATTGACTAATTAATTAATTGATTTGTTTGTGTGTGAGAAAGAGCCGAAAGAGAGAGAGGGAGAGAGAAACGTATAAACGGGATAGAGCAAGAGAGAGGTGTGCATAATCAACTTCTATTAGAAAAAATGTTCATTAGTCTATACGCCACTAGATGGCGCTAAAATCAATTTTAACTCAAAGGTCCAGGGCGCAGACCCTGATACAAGTCCTGTCTTACAAGACTAGGGCTACCTTATTAGAATACAATTTTTTTATGACGGGGCGAAGGCCTACAACTGTAAGATTAAGTTAGAACCCTCATACAATTGCACCAAGGGAGGCACGATAGGATCCAAGCTCCAAGAGTTAGCTTCTGCACTTATGTATAAGGTTAGGGCCCCATACCATTACCAACCAGGGGGCGAAGGCTCGAGAACAAGTTTTGAAGATCTACACGTGTATTACAAATTGGAATTAGGGCCCCCTTATTTCAAGTTTCCCGCTAAGGGAGCACTACAGGGGCGCAGACCCTAACACAAGATCGAAGTCCGACATGGTACTTCTTACACTTGTCTTACACGTTAGCGTTAGGATCCCCTTATTATAATACTATTTTCAGCCAAGAGGGCCGGGGCGCTGACCTAACACAACTTCTTATATCTGTCTTATGTGGTAGCATTAGTGCCTCTTATTAGAACATTGTACGCGCGCGCATTTGTTTACCTTCTAGGGGTTAAACTGCCAAAGGGGCGGTAATTAGGGCAAAAATTCCATCAAGGGGTTAAAAATGACTGCCGAAAAAAAGCCATAGTTGTGAACCGACAAAAAAGTTCTTAACACAACCAAAAGGGCTCTAATTAGGGTGAAAATTCCATCAAGGGTTTAAAATGTTCTCCGAAAAGAAACCATAAAATAAAGCCGACAAAAAATTGCTGTCAAAAAGACCATAATTAGGGATGAAAATTCCATCAGGGGGATGAAAAAGACCTCCAAAAAGAAACCATAGGGGTGAAAATCAAGGGGCTGAAAAAGGCCTCCGAAAAGAAACCATAGGGGTGGAAAATACAGTCTTCCAAGGTCAAATGACATCACAAAAGTGAAAGGCGAGGTGTTCGTGTTCTACTATCTAGGAAGCGTTGCTCTTCTAAGTTACATCTACCGTAATTTGTAGTACAAGTAGTACGGAACCGATAGATGTCAGCCCTTGAGCCACAGAGGATAAGATATCGAAATTTAGTGATATGTACTTAATGCCCTTGAAAAATAATGGTAAATTATGTTTTACGGGAATTTGCCGAGGAAAAAGTGCGCGTGCAAGAAAGGTTAGTTGGACTTTGTTACGCAAAGCACAAGTGAAGTATTGTTTTTGTGAAAAATGTAGATAGCACGTTTTCAACGGATTTACTTCTTTTCAGCATTTTTAAAACCGTCTAGACCATTTTCAACTTGATGTCTTGTGTGTGGTTGTGGGAGTAGGTGCGGGTTTGAGTGAAGGTGTGGGTGTGGATGCGTGCGTGGGTGTGCGTGCGCGTATGTATGTGTGTGTGTGTGTGTGTATATGCGTGTGTGCATGTGTGCATGTGTATGTGCGTGTGTGTATGTGCGTGTGTGTATGTGCGTGTGTGTGTGTGTGTGTGTGTGTGTGTGGGTGTGTGCGTGCGTACGTCCGCGCGCACGCGTGTGTGTGCTTGTGCGTGAGTGCGTCCGTGTGTACATGCGCACATTGTAACCGCATGTGAAAATTTTAGGCAAATCACTATACATAATTTTTTTCGTCTCGTTCTCCGGAATTTTGATTTTAAAAATCAAAAGATCTAATGTTTTGTTGTTGCTATTTGAGGATATTAGAGTTTTGTTTTAATGCAAGTTAAAATTTGGAAATTTAATTCAGTAAAGACGTATAGGATTTATTTTGTTTGTTGTCACTTAATGTTAATTCAAGAATTGATTACGTTTCAGTCACAGGTGACGCTTGTGTTACAATCAAAGAATGTTATAATAGTTTTGGTGTACATAAGTATTTTCGTTATTTTAAGTTTCAGAAATTCTCGTAGGTTGAAGGAGTAAATTACGTTCTTTTAAAATAAAATTGATATATGATTTACTTTATCTTGTATTTCGGATTAGAATTTGTCATAAATAGTTTAAAATGGATTGCTTTGTTAGAATCAATTTAATTAGAATCGTGATTATCACATAAATTTTCGTAAGGTTTAAAATCAAAAATGAAAGTTGTTATTTAGAGATAAAATTCCAAGTTGTTTTTCGTATTATGTTTCTGTTAAGATCCATTTGGGGAAAGGTGCCAAAATTTTTTTGGAGTACATCTTACCGATTTATTTTTAATTAAGAATTATTATTATAGGAGAAGGCACTATTTAGCTGAATTACAATACGACCTCAGTAAAATTTAGTGCATGTGCATCGTAAGAGTAGATAAGCATTAGTTGCTTGAAAAGCTGGCCCTGCAGGTTCTATGTGAAAGCAAAAATATGACGTAATTTCTCTCAATCATTTACGGAAAGGGCAGTTCGTTTCTACCGCGTTGATAATTTAAATAAATGTGTTTTATGATTGGCTGTTGTTTTTAAAATTGAATATGGCGTAACTGAAGAATTTTTAAATTTATGTCCTCAGTCTTGGTCTTGATCTGCTGGAGTGTAGTTGCGGGATGGCTCATATTTTAGCCTCGACGTGTTCCCGGTTCTACTGAACATATCGTGGACTGCGGGTCCATTTCCCCTTTGTGCGGTTTTGTTGATGGTTCACCATGCCGGATAACTTTGTGTGGTTTATCGTGGTCAACTAGACCTACCTTTCCGAAATTAGGATAGTGTTTACACAGTGCTTCCTAAATTGCAGAGTTTTTATTGCTTTTGCGGATTTTATGTTTATGTTTTTACGTGCTTCTGTAAACAGCCTTTGGTAGACCAAATCTCACTATATAAATTTGTAAATAGACATTTTTAATCATAAACGGACTTATAAATAAAGCTACCGAATTAATTTAAGATTAAGTCAAGATTGTGTAAATAATTTCGTAAATAAAAGCAATTTTTTTGTGTACATAAACTACATAACGTCCAGGCCAGTCAAATAAATCGTAACGTTATTGAAGTTGTTATTTGGAAATTTGCGCATGGGTTTGCCGTTTAGAAATCATTCAGCAGGTATCCTGAAGCCGACTACGTTCAAATTGCTTCCCATTGTCAACTAGAGGAGAAGTACGCAAGAATTTCGCAGAAGGTAGTTTAACATCGTACGTTTATTGTGATTGTGTTATCATACGATTGTTTGTATTTTGGTGAAATTATTTGGGGATAAAGCGAATGAACGTAGTCGTCTGTAGTTGAATTGTTGTTACATTTGCGTTATTTAAAACTAAATTTGACTGCTTTTATTTGCGCTTTCTTTTGCTATTTTTTTATGTTTAAGAAATATACTACAGGTTTATGTGTATAAAAATTTCGCATTGTAAAATTGATTTTGAGGGGCCATTTAGCTACGTAAATGTTCTGAATTTCAACCGTACCTAGATAATTTTGTTTTCAAAATTGTAAAGTAAGGCGAAGGGTGAACTTGCAAGTTAGACCAAATTGAGAAAGAGGGGTGGTACATTTGCCCCTATTATAAATTTTAAGATAACCGACCATAAATTAGTGCTAATATATGTATCGTTGTTGTCTGTTTTTTTTATTTGACAGGTGTTTAGACAATAGATAAACAATTAATTGTATTTAATAGCGTTATTTGTGATCTCTTCCCGACCAGCGAAAGCAATAATTTCCTGAAATTGACGTGTTTAGTTTCATATAGCTTTTTTTATTAAGTAGTTTTTTGTTTAACGTAACAAATTAGAGAAATTTTGAATGGTGTTTAATAAAAAAAAGGTTAATAACAATAAATGGCGACAAAGGTTAAAATTGGCTTACCAAAATTGGGTCAACACTGAGGACACCGTATGCACTTCAGTTTAATGTTAATTAATGACGCCGGCCGGACAATTAAAAGGTACGCACCTTTTCTAACTAAAAACCGAATCGGTTCCGAAAATTTTTACTGTTTTGGCGATTTGCAAAATAAAACCCCGCTCCCTACTTCCTTGCGACCCCCTACGCTTTTGTCATATAATTCCGTTGTCTAAAAGACGTGGAAAGTGCATAAATTACTAAATTATAACTTAATCGTAGAGAACGAAAATTAACTATTAATAAGGACAAAATAAATGACGTTTATCTAGTTTATGTCTAATTATTTTATTTTGAGTTCAATCAATGAGAGAATTTTTGAGATGATCAGTATTTGAATTTGACTTTGTAATAATTGAGCGAAACCTTTAGCGTTGTTTATTTTTTTGTCTTTAAATAAATCATTGAACCCCCACAGCTGATTTGCGTACACGTTTGCTTAATATTTAAGCTTGTAGATATTATGAGATTTGTTCTCGAGCAAAAGTTTCGAAGAATCTCCGACGTGCTCCTGGAGGTAACCCATGTAAAGGTAAGAGACCTTTTGACTGTTTAAGGGTGATTTATCTACGTGCACCCAGGTGTGTTCTCACCGAATTTCTTTTAACAACAGTCTGGCGCCCATTACTTGATTTTATTCCAATTACGACGCACCCTTATTTGCGACTTTCGACAATCCGACTAATCCCCTTCAGTATTTTTAAATTCAAAAATACGCCCACGGCCCTCTGTCCCACCCAGCTAGTCCAGTGCACTTTAATTATCTGTTACCTTCCGTGTTAATTTCATTTCGACCGTAACAACGTGCTGGGGGAGGGGTCGTGCATTCGTACATGTGTATGTGGGCGCATGCGTACGAGTGCTGGTGTAGGTGAGGGTGTGGGTGCAGGTATAGGTGTGGGTGTAGATGTAGATGTGGGTGTGGTTCTGGTTGTGGGTGTGTCAATTTTTAAATGACAGATGTAAGTAAAACACGACATTTTTTGCACTTTTAATATATGAGAAAATATGAATAAGTTAGATAAGCTTTCCTATGTATTTGTTAATAAAATATTACCGACACATGGATAGGAGAGTTATGTGCTGACCACATCAGATTTATTAATTTAAAAGAAACAACATATATTGTTGAAATGAAAATTATTGCGTATTTGGTATCAAATAAAAGTAGTTTGTCTTTTTTGGCACTTTTTGACTTTAATTGCTTTTTAATGACATGCCCCATAATGACATGGTTTTGCCAAAATCACGATCCATTTTGTTTTATTTCGCTCAAAAAAATATATGAGATAACTATCAACTACAAATTAAAAACTTATAACCAAAAACCAGAGTACAGAGAACCGGTTTAGCCAAAAAATCTTCTTTCAAGATATTGAAATCAGATTCTACATTCTGTCACAAAAATGTTAGATACAGAAACAAGATTCAACGTGTTAGACCAAGATGTTGAATTCAGCCAAAAGAGCCTTAAGATGCCTTAACAGCACTCCCCAAGAAGGACCTTATTTTGAGATGCATTTTTGGATTCTGCGTAACGTTTTAGGTGGAGTTTTATAATATTGTGGTTGAAGTGGTTTAAAAAATTTAATAAATTAATGGGTGTTAAATAAATGAGTGTAAAAATGTTTTCCGAACAAATCGTTAAACTAACTCGAGATACAACCCGTTCACCACAAATAATTCCTTTGACTCAGTCGGTAGTTTAAAATAGGGTGGTTCAATCTTTTGATTTGCTTAATTACCACAAATTTATGCTGTGTTATTTTCGCTTAACATAAATAATAAAAATTCAATGTAACACTAATAAAAATGATCTCGGACGCCAAGTTATTTTTTAATAATGCTCGGAATAACTAAAGCGAGGTTTACAATAAAGATTTTATCAAAATGTAAAAAATAAAAAATATATACAGACTATGTTTATTAACAGTTAAATTAGGGTTATATAAAATATATCTTAAAAATAGCCTTAAATTACTAAAAATCATTAAACATAAATACCTGTTCGTAAAATTTTTGTACACAAACTTTTTAATAACCTCTGGTATTTAAACGATTACGGAAATGTAAACCAAAGGTGATGTCATCTTTGCGCCAATATTGCGCAATATCTTGAAATAATGCTTTACGTTGTAAACCACCGAAATGGAATTTTCCTTCTTATAAATTTTCTTCTTGAAATTGAATAAACCAATGCTTATTGCATTCTTTCGAACGTTCAAAATAAATAATGGAATCCACATTCAGATCTGCATTAAAAGCAAAACGCCATCATAAAATGAAAGCGTACGTAACAGTAAAATTAATTGTGCAATCAAAAGAGGTAAAATTAAAAGTGTAAAAGTAAAAAAGAAAGTGTCTGAAAAGAGCAAATGTTTTAATTTTTAGTATTACGAGTTAAATTATCTTACCATCAAATCAGTGGCACTTTTCACAAAATTTAGGGGGAAACCCAAAAAAAAGCTTCCTGCATCTAACGGCGTATCACAAGAAGTAAGAAAAAAATGGGTGCTTTAGGATTTCAGATGATGATGACGCGTTGCGCGAAAATATTTGCGCAAAGAATTAAGTCAACGATATGAGCAGAACAAAATTATTTAAAGAAACCTTTAAGAAGATATGTACTTAAGTTACACCAAAATGCAAGTTATGTTGCCTACCTCATACATACAAATCATTAATAAATAAAATTTTTCTTATATTTACAACTAAATGAACGAAGAACCTAAATTACGGTATATTTTAATACAACTCAAAATGGGTTGTTAGAGTTTTAGTACTTATACTCGTAAAACTAATCGTTTTTAAGATATTTCTTTTTTTTTAAACATTACAAGAAACAGTAACTCGTTTAAATATTATGTATTTTACGGTATGAAAGACATAACGGTAATTTTCACAGGAGAATTATCTGGATCCCTAAGGTTCCCATTAATACTTCAAAGTGGCTTCATTATATACAGATTGGTGGAAATTTAATGCCAAGTTTCAATAAATGCCAACCTTCATAAGTCGATTTTTTCAAATGGAATACCCTGTATGTTTTTCAACATTCTGATACAAAATTATATTTTTGCGGAAGCGGACGTAGAAGTTAGTTTCTCTGTTGTCAAAACCGTGACAGAAGGAACATTCTCTCCCTAGGGAGCAAATATGTCACATTAACTCTCGAAGAAGTTTATTTTATATGTTTTGACAGTTTCAAATACGAATAAAACACAAGAACTAAAGAACTAACCTATTTATTTACGTTTACAGTAAATGATACAGGCCCACAATTATTGAAATTATTCACACTCGGTAAGGTTGTCAAGGTACGAATCCCAAAGGCCACTAATTATTACATACGGATTTGACGAGACATACTAAATTTATTCATTTTCCGTGTCTGTGGTAATCTTAAAATTCTCATATTATGAGGATGAGACGTCTAGCGCCGTAGAATGGGTTAGTGAGGTCTCCCGACCTGACGCCATTGGATTTTTGCGTTTGGGCAGTAACGAAGCAGAGTTAATTCTATATCCGTAGTTTCAAAAGACTGCTGGAATACGAAGAGTGTTCCATCAATTACCTGCACAAGTGTTTAACTGCTAAAGGAGATCATATTGAACACTTACGATTTTCTTACTTCGTTGTTTTACCTAAATACGTTATTATTACAACGCATAATTAAAATTGTGTATTACTAATCAGATTTTTTCTAACTTTTCTCTGCTCATTTGTGGTGAATTGGGATGTGTCTATTAAAATCTGTACATGTTCTGTTTATAATCCCACTGCAACGTCCGCGAAAAAATAATAATTTTAAAATATCAGTGTATGCATGTATGTATGTATGTATGCATTGGCCCTGCAAACACACTAACAACAAATAACTGGTGGCAGTTTAGTTGTTTGTTTTGAAGCTTTGTTAAGAATTTCACAGCCATCCTCGCAAGAAATTACATGATTTTGGTTGATTACACAAAAAACGCGCAATCATCTTTATTTTTAAAAACAACGAATATACTTTTTTGGGGTTTTTGAAATATTAATTCAATATTTAGATTTAAATTATACTTCCTGTCCATGCAAATGTCTGGTATTAAAAGAAATTAGATAACAATTCAACACAAGATTCAATGAAAAATTCTAAATTCAAAGTTAAGTTTATGCTTTTCGGACAAGTACATTTTTAAAAATGTGTAGAGGGTCAATATTTTTAACTTATTCATATTTGCTCTTATAATGGGTGTCCCAAAATTAACACAGGATTTGAATTTGCCGCCATTTGTGCAGTAAAGTGTTGGCAATCCTAAGAAAACAATTAAACAGCTGATAGTAGTTTAGGGTTAGTGAAAATGGAGCGTTACACAATAGAACAACGTGGTTTTATTGTTGCACAATATTTCAAAGATAATAAAAGTTTGGCGGCCACAGTTCGAAAATTTCATACAAAATATGGTCGGAATAATGATTTAACTTCGTCAACTGTGAAGAGAGCAACTGAAAAATTCAGGGACACTGGTCGTCCAAAAACAAGCCGTTCATATGTCAATATCGAAGCAGTGCGTGACAGCGTTGATGGAAACCCAGGAACATCAATTCATCAAGCTCTACTGCGTATACTCACTGAAGATCTGCTTCTCCATGCTTACAAAGTTCAGTTTACACAAGAACTGACGCCTAATGACCATGCACAGAGAAAAGAGTTAGTTGAATGGATTATTGAACATCAACAAGTGGATGCTGATTTTTCGAGCAAAATCATCCTAAGCGATGAAACACATTTTCACCTTGATGGCTTTGTTAATCGCCAAACTTGCCACATTTGGAGTTGATTGTCGAAACATAAATTCATCCACAACGTGCCACTATTTGGTGCGGATTTTGGGCTGGAGGCATCATTGGACCACACTTCTTCTTCAATGAGACTGGTCAAGCAGTTACTGTTACTGGTGCTCGATATCGCGACATGATAACACTGTTCTTTCTGCCTAAATTTATTTATTTCTTGTTATTTGCCATAGTCTTGAAAATATGTCACGACCTTCAGTAGTTAACAACAACTGTCAGACGCGAAATTGAATAGTTAGAGCGTCTGACAAGACGCTCTAACTATTCAATTTCGAAGGAAACTCTCGTGGAATTATCTTTAAAAAATACTGTTTCTAGTGTTTTTTATAGATTAAGATATTTCCGATATAGCCAAAAGTTAGTTATGGTTCTAAAAAGAATTTCATTCACTATTAAGAATAGCTATATGGAATGCAAAAGGACTCTCACAACACCATTTGAAGCATTACTCAATACCCAAAAAATTTATATACTTTTAGTGGCCGAAGCACATTTTACCGAATATAGTTACCTCAACATCCATAATTATAAAACTTACTACACCTGTCATCCCGATAATACAGCGCACGCTGGAATAGCGATAATTATTAGCAGTAAAATTTCACATTATGAAATAAATAAGTACGAAACAAATCACATACAAGTTACAAACGTCAAAATTAAATATCACGATGGAGATATGGTAGTATCAGCGGTATATTGCCCAACCCTGACATACAATAACACAAAATCAATTTGAAGATTTCTTTAGTACATTGGGAGCCAGATTCCTAGCAGGCGGCGATTTTAATTCCAAACACTCCTCATGGGGTTCTAGGCTAATTCATCCAAAGAGAAGGCAACTACATAAAACCATCATTGATAATCACTTTAATACAGTAGCTACAGGTAGACCCTATTATTAACCTAGTGACCTGAATAAACTGCCGGATGTTTTAAATTGATACATTACAAAGAACCTCTCGCCCAATTATATGGACTTTATCGATTGTTACCACTTAAGCTCAGATAACTCCGTCATCATATGTACGTTAAGTACATCAATTACTAAAAAAACTACAAAACCAGTTGTACACAACAGCCGTACTGATTGGAGTGTCTTTAAACAATATGCAAATGATCATCTACCGGCTCAATTGGAACTTAACACCGCAACTGAAATAGAGACAGCAGTAGAACAGTTAACGCATACTCTACAGCAGTGTCTTTCAACCTGTGGGTCGCGACCCCCAGGGGGTCGCCAAGTGTTACTCGGGAGGTCGCGGTCGCAAGCCAGGTAAAAGTAAAAAGCGAGGGTTGTAAATCATATATTGCAATAAAAGTGCATTATAATTATCAGTGAGTTCCAGTTCAGTTCAACAAAGTTTATTAGAATTTTTATAGTGCATAACATATATAGTATTTACAATACGTATTACAAGATATAATAAAATAGAATAAGTAATATTGTATTGCGTATTGTTGGTGGTGCGCTGCTCAGGATTCTTCATCCTCTTCAGCGCGTGGATTGCGTGGTCGTTGGGATTCGTGATTGTGTGGTATGCCTGTTGACATCATTGTGTTGAGATTTGTGGTATTTAAAAAAGCGTTGTAGTGGTTGGTGATGCTGTTGGTGGTGTGGTTGTTATGTGGACTGTTCTGTTGTCGCTCGGTTGTGGCTGATGCTGTTGGTGCTCTGAGTATCTGAAATAAATAGAAACATGTGTTAGTTGTGTGAATACATTATTGGTGTTAACAGAACAGAATTAATAAATTGTCGATACTGTATACTTAGCTAGGGCACCAGTCTTCGCTCCGGACCTTTGTATGATTACCCGAAAAGGGCAACCACCTCAGAACCGTGCGTGAGGATCACTACCCACAGGTCCATCGCAATTTGCGCCTGAACGAGCGCCGCTGCCACCTTACGGATGACAGGTAGGGCGTTCTCCATATCGAGACCTCCGAGAAGGCCCAATATGACGTCGAACCCTAAGGCGGGTTGGGCAGGCGGGGTAACGTCAACGGCGGGAGCCGTTCTCGGTACTTCCGCCTTCTCAACCTTGCCTGCTATCGTTCGGGCGTGACTGACGCCGGTTCGGGTTGAAGAAGGCGCCGCCGTCGGCGATGTCCTCTTCGGTCGCTGTGGTACTTCCGCCTTCTTCCGTTGTGGAGAGCGAGGGAACTTCGGGCAGCCCCTGTAGCGCGGTGTTACATTTCTACTATTTTTAATCCATTGTCGTTTTAAATACATTCCCGAAACGTACGTAAAAATACAACTATTACAACACATTTTACGCTAATGTTATTTGATATTTCCTGTTTTCAAAATTGAGCTGTGCTACCATGATTGCTCTAAAATCCATTTATTTAATCTTAATGTAATTCTTACAGTCAAACAAATCGAATAAATCCATTTGCTGTTTGTATTAATTTTTTAACCTGAATTATAGTAGTTTGCTGCTGGTTAAGAGTTCTCAGCTTTCATTCGAAGAAATCCAACCGTTTATCGGCTTCTTTAGGATGTTTAGTTGAGAGGTGACGCATAAGCTTTGATGGTTTCATACTTTCAGCTGGTAATACTTCACAGCAAATTACATACTGAGGTTTATAATTCAACACTGTAAAACCATATTTCAGGTAATTGTCATCATTAAGTCTTTTTTTTCGATTTTGAATTCCTTCCACCACTGCCATTTGTACCAGACGTGGAGGGCTGCGCAGGTCTTTTGAGAAACTTATCCATTTTATGCTTGCTTGCTAAGAATCGCGTCCTTACTCGCTGGCTTACTCGGCCGTACTGCTGACTTCGCAGGAATGCGGTTCCCCCCGCGCTGCTCCTGTGTTCGACTGTTTTGTTGGCCAAGCGCGTTGATCGCGTCATTTGGTCAGATCCGAAGATATTTTTTGTTATACACAGCAGCAGTTATCCTCAATTGAAAGAAAATTAAATACGTCGTTTTTTAAATCAGTAACATAATTTTATTATAATGCACCTGGGGGTCGCCAGAATTTTGTTACTTGTAAAGGGGTCGCGCATCGAAAAAGGTTGAAAAACACTGCTCTACAGTATACAGCATGGGCAGCTACACCTACAAGATTGTGGCAAAATTGTAATCACACTATCAACAACTACCCACTAATTATCAGACAGAAGATCTGGCAGCAATCACGACACCCTGCTGATAAAAATAAACAACTAAATAATTTAACAACTCAAGTAAGCAGGCTAATAAAAGAACAGAAGAATAAAACAGTTAGAGACTACATTAACAACCTAGTCAACATGACGGCTATTCCTTATGGCGAGCAACCAAAAAACTGAAGCAACCCATTATTCCTACTGCTCCCATTCGTAAAAATTGTGGTATTTGGACTCGTAGCGCGGAAGAGAAAGCTGAAGTATTTGGTGAACATTTAGCTGCTATCTGCCAACCACATAATTCAGTGACCTCTCAAGACGATCACGAAATTCTTGAATTCCTTGATGCGCCACTCCAACTTAACTTACCCATTCAACATTGTACACCGAATGAAATACAAAATGAAATAAAATGCCTCAAAATCCGCAAGACGCCAGGTTATGACGTTATCACAGCTGAGTTGCTTCGCCAGCTGCCAAAAAAACTTTTAGTTGCTGTAACACAAACATTTCACGTCATTTTAAGAACCCAAATCTTTTCCATACAATGTAAATTTGCGGAAGTTTTCCTCATACTGAAGCGATGCAAACCAGCTGCCACCAGACTCCTATCGACGGATATCACTTGTACCAGTACTCTTTGAACGTATCTTGCTAAGAAGGCTTAACCCGATTATAGAAGAAAATCATTTAGTTCCTCAACACCAATTTGGTTTCCGCCGAAAATACTCCACGCTTGAGCAAGTGGACAAAATAGAAAAAGCTTTTGAAGAGAAACGAGTGAGCTCAACCGCATTTTTGGATGTAAGCCAAGCTTTTGATCGGGTTTGGTTTCTTGACTTGTTATATAAGATCAAGAAAAATCTTCCGCATCAATATTACCTGTTTTTTAAATCGTTGTTAGATTACAGATATTTTCAAATTAAGCTAAATAACAGTCACTCTCTAATGTACCCTGTCAAAGCAGGTGTGCCGCAAGGTAGCGTTCTGGGTCCAACATTATATCAACTATTCACAAGCGATCTACCAATCACTGACAACGTTATAATTGCTACTTTTATAGATTAAGATATTTCCGATATAGCCAAAAGTTAGTTATGGTTCTAAAAAGAATTTCATTCACTATTAAGAATAGCTATATGGAATGCAAAAGGACTCTCACAACACCGTTTGAAGCATTACTCAATACCCAAAAAATTTATATACTTTTAGTGGCCGAAGCACATTTTACCGAATATAGTTACCTCAACATCCATAATTATAAAATTTACTACACCTGTCATCCCGATAATACAGCTCACGCTGGAATAGCGGTAATTATTAGCAGTAGAATTTCACATTATGAAATAAATAAGTACGAAACAAATCACATACAAGTTACAAACGTCAAAATTAAATATCACGATGGAGATATGGTAGTATCAGCGGTATATTGCCCAACCCTGACATACAATAACACAAAATCAATTTGAAGATTTCTTTAGTACATTGGGAGCCAGATTCCTAGGAGGCGGCGATTTTAATTCCAAACACTCCTCATGGGGTTCTAGGCTAATTAATCCAAAGAGAAGGCAACTACATAAAACCATCATTGATAATCACTTTAATACAGTAGCTACAGGTAGACCCTATTATTAACCTAGTGACCTCAATAAACTGCCGGATGTTTTAAATTGATACATTACAAAGAACCTCTCGCCCAATTATATGGACTTTATCGATTGTTACCACTTAAGCTCAGATAACTCCGTCATCATATGTACGTTAAGTACATATATTACTAAAAAAACTACAAAACCAGTTGTACACAACAGCCGTACTGATTGGAGTGTCTTTAAACAATATGCAAATGATCATCTACCGGCTCAATTGGAACTTAACACCGCAACTGAAATAGAGACAGCAGTAGAACAGTTAACGCATACTCTACAGCAGTGTCTTTCAACCAGGGGTCGCGACCCCAGGGGTCGCCAAGTGTTACTCGGGAGGTCGCGGTCGCAAGCCAGGTAAAAGTAAAAAGCGAGGGTTGTAAATCATATATTGCAATAAAAGTGCATTATAATTATCAGTGAGTTCCAGTTCAGTTCAACAAAGTTTATTAGAATTTTTATAGTGCATAACATATATAGTATTTACAATACGTATTACAAGATATAATAAAATAGAATAAGTAATATTGTATTGCGTATTGTTGGTGGTGCGCTGCTCAGGATTCTTCATCCTCTTCAGCGCGTGGATTGCGTGGTCGTTGGGATTCGTGATTGTGTGGTATGCCTGTTGACATCATTGTGTTGAGATTTGTGGTATTTAAAAAAAAGCGTTGTAGTGGTTGGTAATGCTGTTGGTGGTGTGGTTGTTATGTGGACTGTTCTGTTGTCGCTCGGTTGTGGCTGATGCTGTTGGTGCTCTGAGTATCTGAAATAAATAGAAACATGTGTTAGTTGTGTGAATACATTATTGGTGTTAACAGAACAGAATTAATAAATAGTCGATACTGTATACTTAGCTAGGGCACCAGTCTTCGCTCCGGACCTTTGTATGATTACCTGAAAAGGGCAACCACCTCTGAACCGTGCGTGAGGATCACTACCCACAGGTCCATCGCAATTTGCGCCTGAACGAGCGCCGCTGCCACCTTACGGATGACAGGTAGGGCGTTCTCCATATCGAGACCTCCGAGGAGGCCCAATATGACGTCGAACCCTAAGGCGGGTTGGGCAGGCGGGGTAACGACAACGGCGGGAGCCGTTCTCGGTACTTCCGCCTTCTCAACCTGCCTGCTATCGTTCGGGCGTGACTGACGCCGGTTCGGGTTGAAGAAGGCGCCGCCGTCGGCGATGTCCTCTTCGGTCGCTGTGGTACTTCCGCCTTCTTCCGTTGTGGAGACCGAGGGAACTTCGGGCAGCCCCTGTAGCGCGGTGTTACATTTCTACTATTTTTAATCCATTGTCGTTTTAAATACATTCCCGAAACGTACGTAAAAATACAACTATTACAACACATTTTACGCTAATGTTATTTGATATTTCCTGTTTTCAAAATTGAACTGTGCTACCATGATTACTCTAAAATCCATTTATTTAATCTTAATGTAATTCTTACAGCCAAACAAATCGAATAAATCCATTTGCTGTTTGTATTAATTTTTTAACCTGAATTATAGTAGTTTGCTGCTGGTTAAGAGTTCTCAGCTTTCGTTCGAAGAAATCCAACCGTTTATCGGCTTCTTTAGGATGTTTAGTTGAGAGGTGACGCATAAGCTTTGATGGTTTCATACTTTCAGCTGATAATACTTCACAGCAAATTACATACTGAGGTTTATAATTCAACACTGTAAAACCATATTTCAGGTAATTGTCATCATTAAGTCTCTTTTTTCGATTTTGAATTCCTTCCACCACTGCCATTTGTACCAGACGTGGAGGGCTGCGCAGGTCTTTTGAGAAACTTATCCATTTTATGCTTGCTTGCTAAGAATCGCTTCCTTACTCGCTGGTTTACTCGGCCGTACTGCGGCCGCTGACCCCCACCCCGCTTCTCACCTACCGTGTGGCCACACCGAGGCAAAGAATATCGTGCAACCCGTTGGAAACTTGGAGATATCTGCTGACTTCGCTGGAATGCGGTTCCCCCCGCGCTACTCCTGTGTTCGACTGTTTCCGGCATTTTGTTGGCCAAGCGCGTTGATCGCGTCATTTGGTCAGATCCGAAGATATTTTTTGTTATACACAGCAGCAGTTATCCTCAATTGAAAGAAAATTAAATACATCGCTTTTTAAATCTGTGACATAATTTTATTATAATGCACCTGAGGGGTCGCCCAAATTTTGTTACTTGTAAAGGGGTCGCGCATCGAAAAAGGTTGAAAAATACTGCTCTACAGTATGCAGCATGGGCAGCTACACCTACAAAATTGTGGCAAATTTGTAATGACACTATGAACAACTACCCACTAATTATCAGACAGAAGATCGTCGAGAAGAGGGAAGCGAGACGGATCTGGCAGCAATCACGACAACCTGCTTATAAAAACAAACAACTAAATAATTTAACAACTCAACTAAACAGGCTAATAAAAAAACAAAAGAATAAAACAGTTAGAGACTACATTAACAACCTAGTCAACATGACGACTATTCCTTATGGCGAGCAACCAAAAAAATGAAGCAATCCATTATTCCTACTGCTCCCATTCGTAAAAATGATGGTATTTGGACTCGTAGCGGTGAAGAGAAAGCTGAAGTATTTGGTGAACATTTAGCTGCTATATGCCAACTACATAATTTAGTGATCCCTCAAGACGATCAAGAAATTCTTGAATTCCTCGATGCGCCACTCCAACTTGACTTACCCATTCAACATTGCACACTGAATGAAATACAAAATTAAATAAAATGCCTCAAAACCCGCAAGACGCCAGGTTATGACCTTATCACAGCTGAGTTGCTTCGCCAGCTGTCAAAAAAACGTTTAGTTGCTGTAACACAAATATTTAACGCCATTTTAAGAACCCAAATTTTCTCCATACAATGGAGATTTGCGGAACTTATCCTCATACTGAAGCGATGCAAACCAGCTGTCACCAGACTCCTATCGACGGGTATCACTTTTACCAGTACTCTTTGAACGTATCTTGCTAAGAAGGCTTAACCCGATTATAGAAGAAAATCATTTAATTCCCCAACACCAATTTGGTTTCCGCCGAAAATACTCCACGCTTGAGCAAGTGGACAAAATAGAAAAAGCTTTTGAAGAGAAACGAGTGTGCTCAGCCGCATTTTTGGATGTAAGCCAAGCATTTGATCGGGTTTGGTTTCTTGACTTGTTATATAAGATCAAGAAAAATCTTCCGCATCAATATTACCTGCTTTTTAAATCGTTGTTAGATAACAGATATTTTCAAATTAAGCTAAATAACAGTCGCACTCTAATGTACCCTGTCAAAGCAGGTGTGCCGCAAGGTAGCGTTCTGGGTCCAACATTATATAACAGCCGATCTACCAATCCCTGACAACGTTATAATTGCTACTTACGCGGATGATACGGCCACACTATCCTCCCACAGAAATCCACTCCAGGCAACAACAAATCTACAGAACACACTTGAGGCTCTAAAAAAGTGGCCAACAACCTGGTGAACAAAAATCAATGAAAATAAATCAGCGTCGATAACATTCACCCTTCGAAAAATTGACCCACATCCAGTAACCTTTAATGGAAACAGAATACCTTACAAAGAAGATGTTAAATATCTTGGCATACACCTCGACAAAAAACTCACTTGGAAGACGCATATAAAAACCAAAAGGAAAGAACTAGACATTCGTGTCAAGAAAATGACTTGGCCCCTCGGGTGAAAATCTCAGCTAAGTTTAACAAAGTATTGCTTTATAAGTCCATAATAGTGCCGATATGGACATACGGGATCCAGTTCTGGGGTGTGCTAAATCATGGAATACAGAGATACTTCAACGTTTTCAAAGTAAAACACTTCGCGCAATAGCAAACGCCGAGTGGTATGTGAATAACCGAATATTACACAACGACCTAAAAGTTCCTTGGATTAAGGATATAATCAAAGATTCCTGCAAGAAGTACAAGAACCGCATCAGTGATCACCCTAGTGTATTAGTGCAAGATCTATTAAATAATGTAAATGTGACAAGGCGCTTAAAACGAACAAAGTTTAGTGATCTGACTAATTAATTTAGTAATAAGGGATAATATTTTATATTGCCTCCCACATGTCTGTACTATGTCAAACCGTTTGCTTGTTAGTCTATTATACTAGTTGTAAATATGCAGTAAATTAAAAAAGAATGTTTAATATTTAATTATCTTTAAGAGAAGTATTTTTACTTTTTTTAATAAAGTTAGCAGATTTCGAGATAATCACAACGCCTTCTATAATGTTTCTATTTATAACACGATTTTAAGCAAAATTTCATAGAAGCAAGATATTAAAAAAATTCAATATAAAGTTTAATTAAAATCAGTTATAAATTTTGTTAAGTGATCGTGGCTACAGACTGAGCGAACGAAAGAACGACCGACGGACGGACGGACAGATAAACAGACATCACATCGAAAATGCTCTAGATCGATTTCAAAATGCTGAGAACGTGTAAAATTGTTGAAAATACGAAATCTGTTTTTTCACGAAAATGGTACTTTACTTATGGGTGCTCCTCCGCTCAGAACAAAGTAATAAATAAATTATTAATTAATTATTTACTAATGGAATTAGTACCAAAAGTTAAACATGTAGAAACACTTAAAATAATAGTGATGCCCCTACCAATAGGTTACTCATGAATATTTAACATTAATAATGTAATGAACTCTGTAGATATTCGAGTTTAAAAATATTATCGAACGTTATCTAATTAAGCACAATGTTAATTAAATGGTTCAAAAAACAATAATGCAGAAGAAAAATGTGTATTACAGTTTAGAACCGTTAAATAAAATTATCAAATTTTGGGGTATATTTCCATTTTCGATCCAAACGCATAAATCTAAAACTATAACGTATAAAATATGGTACATACTTTCAAAAGCATTATTGTCGGCTGGATGTCTGTTACACTTTGTAGTATGTCCGATTAATTTACGAAAAGTGGAAACGGTTATATTCGAATTGTTGAGATATGGAAATTATTTAATAGTAATTCAGATCATTATTCTGTCCTACTTTCATACCAAGCGTATACAGTTAATTGTGAGGAGAATAGTGTACATAGACATAATCATTAAAAAATCAACAAAGCAACAGATAGATTATTTAGCATCTCGAAGGAAATTGATAATTCAAATTATGTTATGGTATACAGCTCTTGGTATACACTTTCTAAACGGAACTGTACTTGCAATTACTGAAAACTTATTTGTCCAAGAAGGCTATGTGTGTTCCCTTCTAACGGTCATTACATCAGTATTTAACATTACTATGAATTGTCTTTTAAATTTTTTTTTAATGGAACTGAGTCAACGTTTCAGCAAGACATGTAAATATACCAAAGTATCAAACTTTCCAAAAGCATCCAAAAATAAATTTAAAATTTTGCTCAAGATTTATAATGAATTAAGCGTACTGGGAAAGGAAGTTAACAACGCATTTGAAGTAATAATGCTACTTAAAATATTAACGTGCACTTTATACATAATGAGTACTTGTTTTTGGTTAACTTTAGGAAACGTTAAAGGAATTGACATTAATGTAATCAGTGTTTGCTATTGGATGTTTCTAAACATGGCAGATGTTTTTGTTAACGTTCGTGGATTTGTGAAACTCGCTAGTGAAGTAAGTATTTATGCTGTGAATATCTTGTAACTATGTATTTATGTCAATTTAGAGATGCCATAAAGTGTATAAATAGTATACGCAAAGACAATAATGCATTTCAACATGCAAAACATGTCAGGCATAAACACAAACAGTTATCAAAATGAAATTATAACGTATAACGAATTCAGAAGATTCTAAAATTTGTTGTATACACCACAAACAGTTTTAAAAAATTATTCAAGTTGTGAAAAAAATTTATAAAACTTGAAAACGGAAAGATAAAGGCGCTACAATAGTAATAGCTTTGCATTGTCATAGTTCATAAATTTGTTTGCCAAATCAATTATTTTATTCACAATCAAACGAATTCAGAAAATTCTATAATTTGTTGCATAAATCACAAACAGGTTTAAAAAATTATTCAAGTTGTGAAAAAAATTTATAAAACTTGAAAACGCAAAGATAAGCCGCTATAATAATAATAGCTTTGCATTGCCATATTTCATAATTTTGAGCTTATTAAAGGACATTTGAAAAGTTTTAAGGCATTTGCAACGCAATACCGATGTGATTATCATGTGATTATGAATAAAATAGTATACGTACTATCGCGCTCAAAAAATACTGGTACAGCAATATTACGGATGTGTGCATTTGGTTTGATGACACATATCAAAGTGACAATTTCTAAGACTCTTTAATCTACCAAATTCGTCACGTGAAATATCCGATTTACACACAAAAAATGTGTCTGAATCAAAATATGAATTTTGAAAGTGTCTACAGTAACAAGCTGTACCAGAATTTTTTGAGCGCGATAGTACCTTGGTAGTCGGAAAGTTTACCGAGCCTCACATTTCATCGAACGCAATTCAATGAACTCAATTGATCGAAAACGCAATTAATCGAAACGCAATTTATCGAATCACAATTGATCGAATGGCATTTCATCGAATCGTAAATCTAAAATGGTAATATCAATTCTACTGTAAAACATGTTAGCGTTACCCAGGAGACACCACGTAGCTCGGCTTACTAGTCTCCCTTTCTAATGTTTTGGTATGTTTTTTTTTGTGTATATCTAATTTTTTTTTTTGTATTTTAAATTTTGAGTTTTTTTCTGGTGTTTGTTGTTTATAGTATTCGAATGATTACATAATTTACAGTTGTATTTAGTCTAAGTATAATATTTTTAAAAAGTATTTCTTTTATATTATATATTATTTTATATTATTGTTAGATTTACGATTAACTATAAATTTTAATAACTGGTGTTATGTGCAATACCACGTAGATAATTGGATATATTATTTCCATCAAAATTTTCAGGGAGCCGTTTTATTCTTTCAGCACAGTGTTTATACTTTTTACGACTAGCAGTCGCTTGTTGTCCGCCTACACACTGTTCGATTTGCATTTCGTGAAGTGTGTTCCCTTTGGGTTGCTTCAATAAATTTCCATAGACTTGGATGCTCTGCAGAAATTTGTTACTCAAAACCTCGATGCCAACCTTCTACATCATTGTTGGTTTGCCTTGAACTACTGTATCAAAACAATTCCATAAAGTGTGTGGAAATCGTGGTTCACGTCGATGGTGTCATCGTAGACGTCCAATCCACGTCTTCTCAAAGTGATCCACAACGGGTTGCAATTCTGATGGCAGAGTATCATCGCCACATCGTCATATTGTCCGTTTTATATTGTGTACTTCTGAAAAGTTGAGTTGCAGCCACTTGACTAACTGTTACTGAATTTTGGACACAATGTAGTGAGCCGCGTCCTGAGTAAGTTTAGCACTGCTACGGATGTTATCCATAACTTACTTACTTCACAAGCCGTATGGTTATGATTGTTACTTTTTTTACTCACTTGATCTTCGATTGTAATAACACGAGCGAGACATTTTGTCATTTTGTAGTTTTCACATTTCCAGTAAATTGTCGTATCAGTTTTCTTATCTTGATAGTATAAATGTCCGTCCACATGAAATTTTTTAGGTTACTGTATTTGACGTCTGTAAGTTAGTTATCTATACTAAGGTCATTGCGAAAAGTAGTCGATTATCGTTAAATTTTTCAAACAAAATAGTTCATTAAAGAGTCTATTCATAAACTCTTGACGGAAAAATAATTTAGTATACAATAAACATTTCCGGAATGTAATAAATAAAAGAAACACAATTCTAAAACTCTTCTAAAAAGTAAATTTGAAATATGAGTTATCCTAGATATAAAACGCATTTCTGTAATAATTTCCATCTAAAAATTAAACGTGTAAATTTCGAGGAAGTTGAACTGTAAAATATGAAAATGTAAACTTTCACCATTAACACTCATAATAAAATACTTATCTTTTTTGGGGTTTTTTAATGGTGTACTTTAAATTATACAATCTAAACGTTTCGATAACACTTACAGTTATCTTCGTCAGTAGTAATGTTTGTTAAAAATTGTTAAAGATGTTGTAAACAATTTTGTCAAATTTAAAATATTAAAACATAAACATTTGTTGTATTGTTGACCTGTAGCAATGGATAGCAAGAAATTAGTGTTGACGAAACGCATAATTCAAGTTCGTAAAGCTATACAGCAAAAATATGATCATCTTAAGGAAGATAGATTTACTAAAGAGACAGATTTCATTAAGGCTTACAAACCACTCATTGAACGACTTGCACTCGTCCCACATCAAAAAAAAATTCACACATTCAGCAGTACAGTACCACGCCATCAATACCTTATCATTTGGGAGGAATTAACAAAAGAAGATCATCTTCTTTTAGTGGTAGTAATTACGTTAGTCAATTCGCTCCACTTCCGTATTTTCAAAGAAATCTCCTGCGTCAAGAGAAACCATCGTTCCTCGAGAGTAGTGTGATTGGAGATATTGTACCCCAAGTGGAATAAAAACAAGTAGCGACTACAACCGATTCTATTTTACTCGATACCTCTGCATTGAGAGAATTTCTGGAACAATATGGTCCAGTACCACGAATATACGTAGAGCTCATGTTAAGCGATGCATCAAATGAAATTGATACCACTTATGGAGTCCTTTACGACATTTTAACCGATAAATGGTTAATTGGCAAGACCCCAGTAAAGATAGATGAAAAGGATTTGGTTGTTAAGGGGGTCCGGTACAATGGTATGAGCGGTCTCTATGACCTAATCATCATGAATGAACTCGACAAACGTCTAATAACTATCGAAGATGAAGCGAACTATACACAGATCTTGATTGCAACTAATGCAGCTCGTCGCGATAACAACCCTGATGAACTATTAAAAGGTACACGTGCCAAAAATATATACAGGGATAATTAAACCGTTACTGGAGAAAGCGGAGCTGAAGGAGAAAAAGGAAGGGAAGTTACAGTATTCAAAGAAATTGGGCGACCGGTTGAATACAAGTATTGGAACAACGTGCATGAATTGATTCAAGATTTGGAAGTACCTATGGGCGGAAAAAATAGCCGGTAATACTGGACTCGTCAACTATATCATATCAATCGTGGAAGAACTATACGAAGATGGATATATTGAGAAACCCTTTAAAAAAAATTTTTAATCGACTATAGTTTGCACAATAATGGACAAGTTTGGACGTTCGCATGTGCACGCTCAATTGCATAAACTGCTAAAAACGCCATTCTCCATTACCGATAAGTTCAATGTGGAAAATAAGCGTTTAAGTAATGTAGCTTACTAACTTACAGCACTATCAACTTACGAGGTTCCAATTAAATGGGAACCGATCCTCAAGAAGACACATATGCCATAAATAAAGACTACCTCGAGTGTTGTGTCCAGTTAGTGAAGCCGCTTATAGATGGTATTCGCAATTACGTTGAGGTAGTAGAGGCAGATTTGAATGCAATTAAGGAAACTTTAAGTAAACTGATAGAGGATGTAACAAGTGGTAAACGAATTGCATAAACCGGTACGCAAAGATTTCGCTCGTAGACGCACTCTTATTAAAGGATTCGATGATCTATAGCAAGCCGATTTAGCTGAATTTGTACCTTACGCCAAACAGAATAAAGGCTACAAATACACACTGGTAGTTATCGACTGTTTCTCTAAATACCTATTGACGAGAGATTTGAAGACGAAGACGGGTGCAAACGTGACAAAAGCTATATTTCGATAAACTGATGATAAAACATAACATTAATCACTACTCCACATACAGCACGAAAAAGGCTAGTATAGCAGAAAAAGTGATTGGGACCATGAAGAATACCATATACAACAAAATTGGGGCTGCGCGGAAAATACGTATGGATTGGAGGACTTCTCGAGGAAGTAACGACAGAATACAATAATCGTAAACATCGAACGATCGGAATGAAACCTAGCGAAGTAAATGCCAACACAACGCTTAATGTATATTCGAATCTCAAAATCTTTAATAAAAACGATCGATTCATGGTGGGCGACATAGTTCGCATTAGTATTAATTTAAAAGCATATTCGATAAAGGTTATATACCAAATTGGTCGAGTGAACTTTTTTAGATTGTTAAAGTACGCGTAACCTATCCGGTCACGTACTTGGTAGAAGACATGACAGCGACACCTATACTAAGTGGATTTTATGGGCCGGAACTGCAAAAGGCTAAATATACGGACGTGTACTTGGTGGAAAAGGTCATTCGACGTAAGAAGAATAAAGTGTACGTAAAAAGGTTGGGATTAAATGAATATTCGTGGTTCGATGATGACAATGTAGTTTCATAAGCATATTATTGTAACTACTTAACTATAAATAAAAACTCAGCATACTGTTATATCGTTTTTTATTTCATCTCCCCATCCAAATTTGTCGACTACTTCCCTTTGATACCACACTTTGAGATTAGTGCCAAAGTCAATAACACTCTCTGGTGGCAAAATCATTTAATTCTACATTCATATTTTGTACAACATTCACTTTTAACAAAGACCTCTTCAACATTGTAAGCCACTTGGCTTACGATAATTAAATTGATTATATTAATTTGTCTCCGTCCAGCTCCTTTGGACGGCAGGTGGTCGGCTCACTGAATCCTGTGACGTTTCTGTGGAAATAGAAATTATTGATTGAAGGCATATTATACAAAACTTTTATAATTTATTTAGAAAAATTGTAAAGTCGGCACTGGCTAAAACAGAAGTGATGGGCGCCGTTCTGGAATGTTACCGGTATTACGTAAGGTAGTATAAGTCAACGTCCGCGCTGGCGTTTGTGAGGTCAGTTCCTCAGAAAAATCAATAAGTTAAAGTAACATTGGCATGACTATTCTTATATATGGTTTTGCATTCAGACTGAATAGATGTGTATTGCTGGGAATTCTTTACAAGGCACTGGTTGATATTTATATGTTTCTGAATGCAAATTGTTCGTGCGTGATTGATTACTTTTTCCAATGAATTATCAATCCTCTAAATAATCAGGATTGCATCAATATTAATTAATTATGAAGGTATATATGTACATAAAGTTTATTTTAGTCCGCCGAAAAGACACGTTAATCTTTATTATAATAAAGCGTTTATTAAACACGTACAAATTTCCTATGAACGAAATTTGCTCTAATTATTAAATACAGAGATCACTGAATTTATTACGGAGTTACTTTTCATTATTAGTAAAAGTCGTTATTCTACACGAGGTAAATCGTACATCATTTACACAATTTTGCACGTTTTATAAACGATGTTTATTTCGCATCTAATTTAAATACAAAAAGGGGATTGCATATTCGCCACAGACCTACTTTAATTGTTAAAAGCGAATTAAACTGAGATGGTTGGTTTACGTGATGTTTTAGTACGGCGTAATCAAAATTAAATAATTATGCGAATTGTTTCGAACGAAAATAATGTTTCTTATTTACACGATTAAAAAAGGATTAATTTTATACCTTTACATAGACTTGCGGGAGATTGTTAGGAACTATGCGGTGTTTAATCAGTCTGAGGCGTTTTTAACTGCGGTTGATTAATTTAACAGCTTTTGGCATTTATGTTAGCGGTTCCAAGTACCTCTGGGTTTCTTGGTATTTCTTTTTGTCAGGTATGTTAGTACAATGTCGTCTGCTGAAATGAAAAGACGTCTAATAGAATCTGGGACTAACCCGTGCAATGCTGTTTAGATGCATCCTCCAGGGGGTGGTAGAATTATAGCGATTACCCTTCTTACCACCGGAGTAAATGGAAGATGACTGCAGGGCGTTAGAGCCCGCCGTGCCAACGTCCTGGCTTGTGTATGTTTGTAGAGGATGACTTCAGGCTTTACAGCCCTTCGTGACAACTTCTGATTTGTGTACTGGAAATATAAGATAAATTCCGGACACTACTGCCCGTCGTCTATCTGCGTGTCTAGTATAATGTGTATGTAATCAACTCATGTACTTTCAACCTCCGAATACATCGGCCAGGTGATCGGTTAGCTGGAGCGGGTTCTCAGACGGCGGCGAGTATCGCGACGGTTCAGGATGAACTAAGTGGCAATCGTACACGACGAAACTAAGAACGGCAGGCGCGCGCGGTCTGGATGTTTTTCTTTTCTTGGTTATCTCAATAAGCGATCAGGATTCTGGTGAGTATTCAGGATTCTCCTACATAACGCTATTAAGAGAATAAGTCGCGCGATGAGGATATTCTTTATTCGGTAGCGTCGGTGGAATGGATCGACCCGCAGGTAGCGACAGCGGAACGGATCTACAAGCAAGCGGTCGGTGCAACAGCCCAACGCACAAGCAGGAAGTAGACTATAGACCAGATCGCGCACGAGTAGCAAGGTGTCGCGGCAAAGACCCGACACACAAGCATCTTTTTTACGGTAGCGCGTCTCGCGGTTTTATAGAGGATCCGCGGTAGGCGGGGATGGCTTCTGTTCAGAGATGCCAATGAGTTGATTAGTTGACATACTGGCGTGATCTCTGATGTAAAAACATTCGACGTTCTTTGAAATCTACGTTGCAGGACATAAAAGAATTATTTTATGTCATTTGGTTACTGCGGGGTAATTAACAAATAATTAATTAGAAAAATGTTAGTAATAGCAGCTGGGTTTTTACAACATGATATTAACCTTTGTCATAAAGCTATCGTATCCTTCTGTGTGCGTGTGTGCATGTGCGCGCGTGTGCGTGTGTGCATGCGTGCGTACGTGTGTGCGTGAGTGCGTGAGCGCGTGCGTGCGTGCGTACGCGCGCACGTGTGTGTGTGGTGTGAGTGTGCGTGTGCGTGTGTGTGTGTGTGCGTGTGTGTGTGTGCGTGTGTGCGTGTGTGCGTGCGTGCGTGCGTGCGTGCTTGCGCGCGCGTATATGTGAGTGTGTGTGTGTGTGTGTGTGTGTGTGTGTGTGTGTGTGTGTGAGGTGCAGGTGTGGGTGTGGTTAATTAACTAAATTAAAAATCTTGTGAAAAATATAGACAGCAAGTTTTCAACGGATTTCGACGTTTTAAAACCCTCTAGACCGTTTTCAACGTGATGTCGTGCGCGTGTGTGTGTGTGTCGTGCTGCCTGTGCGTATGCGTGTGCGTGTGCGTGTATGTGCGTGTGCGTATGCGTGCGTGCGTGTGTGTGTGTGTGTGCTGTGCGTTGCGTGTGCGCGTGCGTGCGAATGGTCGTGTGCGTATACTGTGTGCGTGTGCGTGAATGTGCTGTCGTATGCGTGTGCGTGTGCGTGTGCGTGTCGTGATGTGTGTGTGCGTTGCGTGTGCGTGTGTGTGCGTGTGCGTGTGGTGTGCGTGTGCGTGTGTGGGTATGTGTGTGTGTGTCGTGTGTGTGCGTGTGTGTGGTGCGTCGTGCGATGCGGGTGCGTGTGTATGTGCTGGTGTGCGTGTGCGTGGCGTTACGTGTACGTGTGCGTGTGCGTGTGCGTGTGTGTGTGCGTGTGCGTGTGTGTGGCGGTGCTGTGTGTTGTGTGTGTGTGTGTGGTGCGGTGGTGTGTGTGGCGTGCTGTGCGTGGTCGTGTGTGCGTGTGTGTCTGTGCTGTGCGTGTGTGCGTGTGTGCGTGTGTGCTGTGTGCGTGTGTGCGTGTGTGGGTGTGTGCGTGTGTGTGTGCGTGTGTGTCGTGTGTGTGTGTGTGTGTGTGTGTGTGTGTGGTGTGTGCGTGTGTGTGTGTGTGTGTGTGCGTGTGGTGGTGGTGTGGTGTGTGCGTGTGTGTGTGTGTGTGTGCGTGTGTGCTGTGTGTGTGTGTGTGCGTGTGTGCGTGTGTGTGTGTGTGTGTGTGGTGTGTGCTGTGTGTGTGTGTGCTGTGTGTGTGTGCGTGTGTGTGTGTGGTGTGTGCGTGTGGTGTGTGTGTGCGTGTGCGTGTGTGCGTGTGTGTGTCGTGTTGCTGTGTCGTGTTACGTGTCGTGTGTAGTGTGTGTGTGTGTGTGTGTGTGTGTGTGTGGTGTGTGGTTGTGTGTCGGTGTGCTGTCGGTTGCGTGTGTCAGTGTTGTGCTGTGCGTTTAGTGTGTCGTGCGTGTGTGTGTGTGTGTGTGTGTGTGTTGTGTGTGTGGTGCGTGTGTGCGTTGTCGTGCGGTGCTGATTGTGCGTGTGCGTAGTAGCTGTGCGTGTGCGTGTGTGAGTGTGTCGCTGTGTGTGTGTGTGTGGTGTGTGGTGTGTGCTGCGTCGTGCGTGCTTCGTGCGTGCGTGCGTGCGTGTGTGTCGTGCTGTGTGTGTGTGTGTGTGTGTGTGTGTGTGTGTGTGTGTGTGGGTGTGGGTGGGTGTGTGTGGATGTGACCGTGTGCCTGAGATGTGTGCAATGTGTGTACTTAAGTGTAGTGTGTGTGTGTGTAGTGTGTGTGTGTGTGTGTATGATTGAAGTGTGCATGTGTGTTGTTGTGTGTAGCAGTAGTGTGATTGAATGTGTGCTGAGAATTTGCAATTTACTATTAAGATGTCTTTTATAGTGTATTATGGTGTTTAAGAATGTAGAATGATGTGTTTGTGTGTTGAGCAGTTAAGTTGATTTATATTGATAACGAGAAGTTTGAATTTCTTCAATAAGTTATGTAAATGATCTTAATTAGGAAATATTAAAATAAAGGTAGTTTATCAGAATGTAAGAAGAGAATATGTTATGTAGTTAATAAGATTGATTTAATATGATACGTAAGAAGTTAGAATTGTTTCCAGATAAGTGTATAGTCATGCTTAAATTGAGAAATATTATAAAATAAAGGTTTCAAATGCATAAATGAAGGAGGGGAAATGAGTAGTTAAAATGACTTGCAGTTTTTAGTAACAGTAAGTAAGTTAGGAGTTGTTGTTGCCGAGGCACAAGTGTATAGTCATGCTGCCCTCTAAATTGAGAAAATAATATAAAATAAAGGTTAGTTTAGTCATAGGTAAGTAAACAGAATACTGCCCTTACTATAGGGTAAAAGATTAGAATGGATAAGAATGGATACTGTGACGCTACAATTTAAAATATAGTATTTGTGCATATTGGAGGTGATTCATGATTTGGTTTAAGTATTGAACGACAAATATAAAATAACATAATCGATCCAGCGTGATAAAATATAAAGAACAATAACCAGAAAGTATTGATAGTTAACGTAAACGCTCTGCCGTTTGTAATTGCAGGCGGTTAGTAGTGAAACCGTGACATTTTAAAGTGCTAAGTAAAACTGATTAATAGATCCAGAAAATATTAATCGAATCGTTAGGTTGGAATTGTAATTATATTGGACAACGCCAAACGCCTAAATCAACGGCATTGCAACGTAGTAACCCGCTCTTCGGCTACTATACACAACAAGTAAGTCTGATAAGTTTACGTCGTAAAAAAAGTGTATGTGTTTTATTTTTCCTTAGATTGTGTTTAATAATCAACACTGAATGAAACCAATTTCATTTACTGTTGATAAATAAATTATATGTACTAGTTAGAGTATAAGAAATAGGAAATATCATAATACCCTGAGGTTATCATACGATTGTTTTTTATGTTATCCTAAACAAAGCATTTGTGCATTTTTTGAGTTTAGTTAAATTAAATGAGCGTAACGTTTGATTTATTTTTATAGTTAACCATTACGAAGATTAAACGATTTAATACTGAAGTAAAGTAACTTCAAGTAAAATTAATAATTTCGCATACATTTATGATAATCAATTTGAAGGTTATTTTTGTAAATGATTACAATAATCATTTCTTTTAATAAACAAGCTAGCCGGCGCAATCAGATCAGAAAGGAATTTGGTTAAGCGAACATTAATTTCATTTACGCAAATCGAAACCGGGTAGTAAGTTAAATTTAAATTAATGAATGATATATTTGCGAGTTGAAATGACCCAAATGAAATTAAAAGGTAAACATTTTAAATTCACACAAAAACAATACGAATTTATATTAAATCATTTTGAAATTATAAAAAATTGTAAAAGAACCCTACAATTTATTCTTTTGCGGCAAGTGTAAAGAAACGGAAGGAATAAGTCCGCATGTGTATCGTGTGTGTCCGTGCGTGCGTGGGGGAGGGGGAGTTCGTGCATGCGCACGCGTGTGTGTGCTCGCATGCGTGCGGGTGTTGTAGGTGAGGGTGTGGGTGTGCGTATGGGTGTGGGTGAGGGACTGGTTGTAGATGTACATGTGGATGTGATTCTGCATGTGTATGGGTGCGTGCGAGTGTTTGTACATGTGTGTGTGTGTGTGTGTGAAAGTATGTACGTGTGAGCCTATATAAGTGCGCGTGGGTGCGCGTTTGCTTGTGTGTGTAAGTGTGCTTGTGCATGTGTGTGCGTGTTTTGATGTGTGTGAGGACGTGCGTGTATATGCGCGCGTGCGTTTCTGGTTAAAATGTATTTAAACAAAGGTAGTTTATAACGGGCGGGGTTTTTGTGAATATCTCGAAAATCATTAACGTTATTTAAAAAAGCGAAGAATCGTTTATTAAAGACAAATATTATATAAGTTTTCTGATCGAAGGGTTTCATCTGGAGTAATAAACATACACTAACAATTCAAAAGATTAGCGAAAGCAGTTCTATTTTTTTTACAAATTTAAACGTTTCGATAATAATTACAGGCACCGTTTTCAGTGATAACTGTAATTGTTATGGAAACGTTTACATTTGAGAAAAAATATTTTTCATAAAATGTTAATTAATATGGCCATGGTTTGAATATTTCACAAATGATAAAGAATCGTGATTTACACGAAATTCTATTTAAAAAGTACCAAATTATATATTATAAAGAGAGCAAAAAATCCTATTAGGGAGGTTTATCTAATAATTAGTCCCTTTTCACAGTCAAAAGGTTATTAAGCACACATTTTTCAATTTTTTAATTACAGATGTAAGTAAGATACAAGACATTTTGTGCACATTTAATATATGAGGAAATATAAATAAGTTAGATACGTTTTCCTATGCATTTGCATATAAAAGATTACTACTAACACATGTAAACTACTGGCCACTCGAACTTACACATAGTGATTTTTAGGCAAAATTTAAAGTTAAATATTTTCAATAGGAATGCAAATTTTTGAACGCGGATTAAGCTGCATGACGTATATTTATCGTAGGACCACAGGTTTATTATATACGGGGTGATCAATGAAGTCATGCAAAAAATCAAAAAGTTTGTATGAGTGAAATTTCCGCGAAAAGTATATTCGGATTTCAAAGGGCCCACTGTACACACACCACCCGCTTCAAGGTCTTCTTAGGATTTCAAGGTATAGGGATCAACCTTCTCGTTTGTCAAATCAAACGTTGAGGGTTTCATTGGGGGTATATAGGAGAATTCACCAAGAAATCAAGGTCGATTCTAAATCAAATTTTGATGGGAAATTTCAACGTTCATTAATCGTTTCAAAGGTACGCCCCCCATCAATTCTAGGGAGTTCATTCTGTCTTAAGCCCTGAGGTGTTCTCAAGGGGTATCATACAGATTGATGTCTATGCTAAGCATGTTTCAAGGTCATCAAGCAATTCTTTTGCCAGGTAACGCCCCCAGCAAAGTTCATTGAGCTTAAGTGGTTCCGTTTACCAAATGCAGATAAACGTTTCCCGAATACAGATAGCCGTCTCCCAAAACAAGGGATCTGTTTCGCAACACAGATAGCCGTTTCCCCCCATTTCAAGGTCACACCTCTGAGAAAAGAACAAACTCGATCCATTGTTCTGTGCGAGTTAGGGTCATAATTCCTAAAAATAGATCAATTTCCAGCTACCCCCACCATTTCAGGCTCAATTCTAAGAAATCAATTTTCAAGAACAAAGGTGATCCATTGTTCAAGCCGACTCTTCAAGGTCTATGCTTACAATTTTCAAGGTCACACCTCTGATAAAAATAAAAATAGATTGTTATCTAGCTAGCCCCACCATTTCGGGCTCAATTCTGAGAAATCAGTTTTCAAGAATAAAGGCGATGTATTGTTCAGCCGACGCTTCAAGGTCAAAAGTTGTTTTGCTCAAGGTCATCTGTAGGGCTATCAAATAGATTGTCAATGGCTAAAATCAATTTTCAAGTCCTAGAAATCAACCTGCAGGGGTATTGCGATATATGACCTGCATGTTATTCAAGGCCACACCTCTGAGAAAAGGACAAAGGCGATGCTCAAGCAATTCTGATCGGGTTAGGGTCATAATTCCTAGAAATCACCTGCATGAGGTATTCAAATAAACTTTTCAACGTGTGGGGATTCTACTTTTCAGGACCAGGTCGCCAAACTGGTTGAGACCATGTGTCCAGAAATGTTCAAGGTTAGATTTAGTAGCACTCCTAATCAAGGTCACGAGTAGGATACTAATCCGACTTTGTCACGGGCGAACCAATTTTCAAGGTTAAGCTAAACGATAGGTCAAGGTGTTCCTGTATTAGGACTCTTTAAGTAGCGCAATAGGCATGGATTTGCGTAGCTAAATACCAAGGTCACCTGTAGTTTCCAGACATCTCAACCATTTAAATGTCAAGGTCACAATTCTGAGAAATCTAAAAATAAAATTTTCATGGTCAAAGGTGATAAATTCAAGCTCTTCTATTGGCTCTGTGTCTGCATATCCAGCATCAGGCTCAAAGAAGCCATAGGTTCATTCTGAACGAATTTATCAAGGTCAGGCTGATTTTGCCCAAGTCAATACTATGTGTTAATTCTCGAAATCGAAGGCCACCTGTAGGAGCCCCCGATCTTATTCGATAGTAATGCAAGGGTCAAACCTTGACAAGAAATTTTTACCAAGCAATTCCTGCCATCGTTTCAAGGTCAACGTTTATTCCTAGAATTGTCATGAAAGTTGCGAGTGATCCTTCAGAGTAACGTCCTTTTCGCTGGAAATGGTCAAACAATTCTCGTTTGGGTCAAGCTCATGTATTCAAGGTCACCAAGTAAATTGTCAAGGCCACACTGTTCAAGCAATTCTTTCGTATAGGTCTTAGAATTTATTACAATTCCTAGAAATCAATTTTCAGGGCTGTCTGCGGAGGTATCCTTAGCAATCAGTTCCCAAGGCTAACCGTAGGGGTATTCTTAGAGTGGGTTAAGTTCATTAAAGCTGTGAGTCGTCTATTGAAATTTTTCAAGGTAACGCCCTTTTGACGGGAAATGTTCAAGGTCACCAAACAATTCTTGGAATTTAGTCGAATCAGGGTCATGTGTTAATTCCTAGAAATCAATGTACAACGTCACCTGCAGGGGTATCATATTACAATTCAAACAGATTTTTGATGTTTATGCTAAAGTAGGTTCATGGCTAAATGGAGTCAAGGTCAAAATTTACTGGTATCAATTTTCAAGGCCACCTGAAGGAGCAATTCTTAGAAATCTAAACGGTTCGCGGAATAGGTGTTTGTTGAAGAGAGGTTGTTGTATATACTAAAAGATAGGTCAAGCGTTTCTGTGTTGGCGCTATTCAAGGTCAAATAGCAAAATAAGCATGACTTTTCCCCACCATTTAAATTTCAAGGTCACGCCCCTGAGAAATCTAAAAACAGGATTTTCAAGGTCAAAGGTGATACATTTTTTCTTATATAAATCACAGTGTGTTGTGATCAGTCGGTTAGTAACTTGTCAAACATAGAATTAGCAGGATTAAACCAAAGCACCTATTGCAAACTCTATAAAAATGTATGTGACCTGGAGATATCAAAAAAATATAAAGTTATTAATGTGACAGTAATTAATACGAAGTATGGTGAACGTATAGTGTTGAAAGCGGAGGAGTTTAAATGTGTATTATCTCTGCGCTTTTACGAGTATTTCAAAGAAGAAAATCGAATTGAAGAATTTAAAACGCTGCTAAATACAAGGGATGTGTTCATGAGTAGTCTGGGTGCAATCGGAAAAATAACAAACATAACATTTAGTGTCCCCAACCATATGTAAACATGATTTGACTAAAATCATTTCATATTTACCGTCGGAATAGGAAAAATGAGCCTAATTGACATAATATACAGGCTGTTCGCGTCTAAGGAAAACGTATGCATCGAATTGCGTTATTCAATTAAAGTACATTCAATATGTTATAAATGCTAAGTATAATATTAATTCACATAACATAACATGAAAATATTGTACTATCATCATGCTTATCTAATGTATAGCATTTACTAAAAACAAAGTTTTTGTGATCACTATTTAGGTATAAATACCGCACCCCATCTATCTAGGTCAACAATTTTAGCATCCCTTGGAGGTTAAATTCTTGGAAATAGCAAATAAGCGTTCCCATTGCTCAATTCTAACAATAGAATCAGTTCATGGGAACAAGAAGAATGATGGGGTTGATGTCTATGGTAACATCAAGGTTCTTGTATTGACTAAATTGTGGTTTGTAATAATAATAAGATTGTGCTTACGTGGGCTCATACTACGGTCCTAACCGCCAGGATGAGATAGTTTCCCCAGAACCGGATCCGGCTCCTAAGACAGATAACCGTTTCCGAAAACAGGGGAGCCGTCACTCAACACAGGTAACCCCCCCCCCTCCCCCAGAAAATAAGCCAAATAGCTCATTCATCGCAGCTGAGGCTAAATTGAACTAGGCTGTAGAACGTCAAAACCATTTCTTAGAAATCCATCTATCTTAGAAATCTAAACATAGAATCAGCTCGTGAGGGGTTAAATTTTATTGCATCTTCTTAGAAATCTCAATTCGTGGAAATATGAAGGTTGTATCCTAGTACAATTCTTAGAAATCTGAAAGTAGGTCAACGTACTGATAGGACTAGTTTTTATATTATAGAAAAAGCTGGATAATCCGCTTAAATCACCTACTTTAGGGAATATTTTTTATAGATCAAGGTCCTGATAGGGGGTAGTTTCTATATTATGAAAAAAGGTGGATAATCCCCTTAAATCACCCACTTTTAGGGGTAAAGGGTAGCTTTTTCAATAGTTATAGATACTCAGTCAACAAGGCTTTGACAAAATCTGATCCGTGTTCGAGAAAAATGACGTTTTATGTTTGAAAAAACTGAACTTAGAATGGTAAATTCTGCGCCGCTTTTGAGAAGAATGACTTTCTGTATTTGAAAAAAGCTGAATAAAAAGTAGTGTTGGAAACCATGATTGAGTGTTAAGCTTAGAATGCGAATTTTTAATATAAAAGTCATCATTGTGGGTGTGCATGAATCAGTATACTTTTGATTAGCAGAAATGACGAAAGTAGTAGTACGTAAGGTAGAAATAGATAATAAAGAAAAAGCAGTAAGTGTAGAGGAGCGAAAGAAGAGATTGGAGATGTTAATAAAGCAAGTAAAAAAAGTGAAACACGATTTGGAGTGTTATATACTGAAAACAAAAATGATGAAGCTGTGTATTAGCAATGAGGAATATGTAAAAATAGTGTAGTGAAGTAGAAGCATGAAAGGTTGAGAAGTATGGGGAACGTATAATGTTAGAAACGGAGGAGTTTAAATGCGTACTACCTCAGCGCATTTACAAGTATTTTAAAGAAGAAAATCGAATTTGAAACGCTGCTAAACACAAAGGATGTGTTCATGAGTAGTTTGGATGCAATCGCAAAAACAACAAACATAACATTTAATAGTACCCAACCATGCTTTAACTAGAATCATTTTACAGAGGTGTACAAAGAGTGTCTAAAATGTATCTCACAATTATATGTATTAGGTTTAAGGAACTGTATTGTGTAATTAAAAAAGAAAGACTTTAAGTGTTGTGAATATGTTGTTCTTTAAGTTAAAGAGACGTAGACAGTAAAATAACTTCAAAAAAGCTTTTGTAGTACTTGTTTTCGGTATTCTCTTCTCCAACCCATAAAGATTAATCGGTTATTAATTGTCTCTGCATATCTATGTTTGGGCGCGGGAACTTTTTGACAAACGTCCAGTCATTAGTACAGAATACTACCGTCCTAGGATGTTATCCGATATCGACCTTCTTCCTCCAGATGAGAAGGCTAATAAAAGAACAGAAGAATAAAACAGTTAGAGACTACATTAATAACCTATCTCCTAGTCAACATGACGACTATTCCTTATGGCGAGCCCAAAAAAATGAAGGAACTCATTATTCCTACTGCTCCCATTCGTAAAAATGATGGTACTTTGACTCGTAGCGATGAAGACAAAGCTGAAGTATTTCGTGAACATTTAGCTGCTATCTGCCAGCCACATAATTCATCGACCCCTCAAGACGATCACGAAATTCTTGAATTCCTCGATGCGCCACTCCAACTCGACTTGCCCATTCAACATTGCACACCGAATGAAATACAAAATGAAATAAAATGCCTCAAAACCCGCAAGACGCCAGGTTATGACCTTGTCACAGCTGAGTTGCTTCGCCAGCTGTCAAAATAACTTTTAGTTGCTGTAACACAAACATTTATCGCTATTTAAAGAACCCATATCTTCTCCATACAATGAAAATTTTCGGAAGTTATCCTTATACTGAAGCGACGCAACCCGGCTGTCACCAGACTCTTATGGACGGATATCACTTTCACCAGTACTCTTTGAACGTATCTTGCTAAGAAGGCTTAACCCGATTATAGAAGAAAATCATTTAATTCCTCAACACCAATTTGGTTTCAGCCGAAAATACTCCACGCTAGAGCAAGTAGACAAAATAGAAAAAGGTTTTGAAGAGAAACGAGTGTGCTCAGACGAATTTTTGGATGTAAGCCAAGCTTTTGATCGGGTTTGGTTTCTTGGCTTGTTATATAAGATCAAGAAAAATCTTACGCATCAATATTACCTGTTTTTTAAATCGTTCTTAGATAACAGATATTTTCAAATCAAGCTAAATAAAAGTAGCTCTCTAATGTACCCTGTCAAAGCAGGTGTTCCGCAAGGCAGCGTTCTGGGTCCAACATTATATCAACTATTCACAGCCGATCTACCAATCCCTGACAACGTTATAATTGCTACTTACGGGGATGATACAGCCTCACTATCCTCCCACAGAGATCCACTCCAGGCAACAACAAATCTACAGAACATACTTGAGGCTCTAAAAGTGGACAACAACCTGGTGAACAAAAATCAATGAATATAAATCAGCGTCGATAACATTCACCCTTCGAATAATTGACCCACATCCAGTAACCTTTAATGGAAAAAGAATGCCTTACAAAGAAGATGTTAAATATCTTGGCATACACCTCGACAACAAAACCCACTTGGAAGACGCATATAAAAACCAAAAGGAAAGAACTAGACATTCGTGTCAAGAAAATGACTTGGCCCCTCGGGCGAAAATTTCAGCTAAGTTTTAAAAACAAAACATTGCCGTATAAGTCCATAATAGTGCCGATATGGACATACGGGATCCAGTTCTGGGGGTGTGCTAAATCATCGAATACAGAGATACTTCAACGTTTTCAAAGCAAAACACTTCGCGCAATAGCAGACGGTGAGTGGTATGTGAATAACCGAATATTACACAACGACCTGAAAGTTCCTTGGATTAACGATGTAATCAAAGATTCCTGAAACAAGTACAAGAACCACATCAGTGATCACCCTAGTGTATTAATGCAAGATCTGTTAAATAAAGTAAATGTGACAAGGCGCTTAAAATGAACAAATTTTAGTGATCTGACTAATCAATTTAGTAATAGGGGTTATCCTTTTATATTGGCTCCCATGTGAGTTGAGCCCCTAATTTGGTTGTATTAAGAGCCTTTTTGGCTGTATACCCCTTGGAGGTTAGGCAATTGCGCGTATATGCAGTGCTTAAAACTAGACCACGCCCCACTTTTAACTGATTGGTCGTGCGTGCACCCGCCTCTCTGGCTTCTGATTGGTCCTTAGCCCCATCACTCTCGCTGTGCTCTGATTGGAGGACTAAGTCTCTGCATTCTGATTGGTTATGGCGGGAAATTTTAATGTGTATTCTAATAAGGGGGCCCTAATGCTAACTTGTAAGATCTTCAAAACTTGTTCTCGGGCCTTCGCCCCTGTCGCGGCCCCCGGGTTGGAAATGGTATGGTGCCCTAACCTTATAAGACAAGTGCAGAAACTAGCTCTTGGGACTTGGCCCCCTTGGTGCAATTAGTATGTGGGTTCTAACCTAAAGACAGGTGTGGGCCTTCGCCCCCGTCATAAGAATTTGTATTCTAATAAGGCGGCCCTAATGCTAACTTTAAGACAGGACTTGTGTTAGGTCAGTGCCCTGGCCCCTTTGAGTTAAAATTAATTTTTAGCGCCATCTAATTGCGTATTTTAAACTAGCGAGTGTTTTCTGTAATAAAGGTAGCGGTAGGACTAATTACGGTTTGTTTGTGGCGCCATCTAGTGGTGACTAATGAACATTTTCTGCAATAGAATCATGCACACCTCTCTCTTTCTCTCTCGTTTATCCGTTTCTCTCTCTCTTCCTTTCGGCTCTTACACACACACACACACACACAAACACACACACACACACACACACACACACACACACACACACACACACACACACACAAACAAATCAATCAATTAATTAAGCAGTTGAATCTCAAACAAATCATGTTCGATCAAATCATTCAGATCAATCTCAATCAATCGATCAACCAAAATCAATAAATCATGTCTTACAGTTTGCGGAAACCAACTTACAGTTCAAAAACTAATTTGGTTTAATTAATTACAGTTTGCTTGCTCAAAATCAGCCACAGTTCAAAATACCAAATTGCTATAACGGAAATAAAAGACCAAAGGTTTTAACGGTTTATTATTATATGCGAATCAATAACTACGAAGTTTAAAACCAACAAATACATACCGCATAATGCTATTAATTAATTTAAAAAAAATAGTGTAACACACACCTTTATCTAATTAACTAAACACAGGAGTACAGACAGAGTCTCTAAAATAAAATCTGATAAAGAGTTGGTTGGTTTATGACATCCTCCTCCTATAATAACACATTAAAGTCTTTATGGGAATTTTTGTAAACAATATAAAGTAAAACATATATTCAAAAATAATACGCATACCTTCAGATGTGTTTTCGTCTCGATTGTTCTAATAATAACTGCGCTGGAGAACTAATTACATATTGAAAATTTTATACAGTTTTGCGTTTTTACTTATGGATAGTTACTGGCTATTGGCTTTCCCATAGTTATTTACAACATAAATTTAAAAGATTTGACCTATATGATAAAACTGCTTTTATGGAATGCATTTTGTTATGTAACAGACATACAACTTCATTATAATTGGAAAATTGCGTCGTATTAGGTCCAGTATTAGGTGAAATAACAATCATTTTCTTCATCCACTTCATCTTGAGCGATTATAGCTTATTAACTAGTAAAAACATCTAATACCCTGATGGTGCTTCATAATAATGTTCAACCGTTAGTAATTGTACTTTAAATACACGCAAAGGCTAATGTCTAATATTTTATTTTACCATTAGTATTACACAGACATGGGATTATTCTTAAAAATTAGCTAAGTTCCCCACGCCACCTTGAAATACTACATAGGTTTCAATTCTTCTTCGCCCCTGAAGTTACCGCACACATCTTTCTTTATCCAACTCCGGATCAGTAGCATATTTTCTAATACGCACAAGACAGCATCTTTAATATAGTGGTGTATATGCCGAAAAAATGGCTTGTGTCTTCTTCTTTAAGCTAGATTTTGCCTGTATATAGCATACAAGCTCTATCTTAGCTGAATTACCTCTGTCAAAAAAAGGATTATAATCAAATTAAGTATACCGCCCTCTTTTAATCTTTGAATTTTTACCAATAAGGGCCTGCCATGCTATCACATAAGACGTCTTTACATATAGGTTCTGTCTCGGATGAACTGTCGAAAAAGGGCTTTTTAGATTTATAGACATGCCCCTAGAGAAGATATTAGAGTGTAGTTACGGAAACATTTTGAGTTATGACCGGCAGATCATTGCGATATCATTCTCATATAGGTAAAATTTCGCGACGCGAGGCTTTCGGCGAAGGCTGTTTCGGCGAGCCCACTCCAACCCTCCCCGAGCATAACCGAGATTTAAGACTGGTCGTGATCGCAACTTGTTCGTAGGCCTTCGTGTATTGTCGTGGTACCTTGCCGGAAAATTTGAATTTGTATTATAATAATAAGGAGCCTAATGCTAACTTGTAAAACAGGTGTAGAGCTGCGCAACTTGCTCTCGGGCTTTGTCTCTTGTCGAGTTCCCAATGACGGAAAATTTGAATTTGTATTTGAGTCTCTGCAGGTTATGGCTGGAAATATAAATCTGTATTATAATAAGGGGTATAATGCTAACTTGTAAGATAGATGTAAGGGTTAGCGACTTACTTTCAGGCCCTCGCCCCTCGACCAAAAATTTTAATTTGTTTGTGACGCCATCTATGAGGGGAAATCTGAACTTGTATTATAATAATAGTAAGGAGGCCTAATGCTAACTAATAAGACAGATTTAGGGCTTCGCAACCTTACTTACTTTCGGGTCTTAGCCCTTGACCCCTTGGCGGGAAATTTAAATTTCGATTATGATTACTTATTGCGAGAAATTTTAACTTGTACTCTAATAAGGGACCTATTGCTAGCTTATAAGACAAAACATAGGAAACTGTGTTACGGCCTTCGCCCTCTTGTCGTGGCGCTTATTGAGAAATTTGTCTCGTCATCTAGTTGTGTACGCTCTAATGAATATTTTCTGTAATAAAGGTGGCACCATCTAGCGTTATAGTTCTAGGACTAATCAGGGTTTTGTTTGTGGCACCATCTAATGGTATATTTTTTAAACTAGCGAATGTTTTCTGTAATAGAGGCGACTCCACCTAGCGGTATATTTCTAGGGCTAATTAGGGTTGTTTGCGGTACAATATAGTGCTGTAAAGGCTAACGAATGTTTTCTGTAATAGAGGTTGATCGTGTTCGTCCCTTTCTCAAAAATACAAGTCAATTAATCAAATCAATTAAATACCAAACCGATTTAACTTAATTATATAAAATCAGCTCTCAATTCAAAAAATATCAGTATGATTGAACGCACAGAGTGCAAAAGAAAGCCAATCTCACACTTATTGTAGCTACCCATGTAACCGCCCTTTTGCATTAACTACAGCATTGTTAGTGCAGGTTCAAACTCCGTTAGGAAAAACAAGTTTATTAACAAAATTGAACCATAGCTTAGCGTTTGAAAGTATACTATTATTATTAAAACAACAATACATCATATTTATTTAATAACATCCTTTATCGGTCTTCTTCTTCTTCTTGAACCATGATTCGTCGCCATCATCATCTTGGTTTTGAGATTCGTGCTTCCCCTCTACATCGTCGTTCTTCTTCCTCTTCTGTGAATCATCACGATCACTTTAGATGTGAGATACATTCAGCTCATCCACGTCACCGTCTCCATCATTATCTTGAACTGTTATGTTGTAATAGTTTATTAACAAGTCAGTCAAATGTCTAATGTCCGTTGATGTTGGCTCATAAACAGGAGAATACATTATAATAATGCTCACTCGATGACAATTACACTTTAAAGAGCGAAACACACGAGAAACGAGAACGCTGCTAGCCTAGCGTCTTCAGAAGGTCTTCTTCTTCTTGAACCATGATTCGTCGCCATCATCATCGGTTTGAAGAACCTCCTTATCATCGCTGTTCTTCTTCTTCGAGCGAAACGCACTAGAAAGAGAGAGACGGGGGAGGAGAGAAGAGGAGAGGAGAGGTGAGGAGAAGGGACGAGAGAATGAGAGAGAGAGATGAGAGAGAGAGACAAGAGGCGAGAGAACGAGAGGGCGAAGATGAGAGGAGAAAGAACGATGGAGGGAGAGAGAGACAGAGAGAGAGGACAAGAGGGCGAGAGAACGAGAGGGCGAAAAGATGAGAGGACGAAAGAACGAGAGGGCGAGAGAACGAGAGAACAAGATGGCGCCACAGAACGAGAACCCGAGAGGTTAGCTACCTTTATTACAGAGAGACACTGAGTAGTAGAGAGATACAGAGACTAGATGGCGCCACAAATTAATTTTAACCCAAATTAGTCCTAGGGCGACCTTTATTACAGAAACACAAGTCCTAGTCTTAAAAGTTACACAACTTGATGGCGCTTATTAGAATATTAATTTGTAACTCAAAGGACCAGGGGCGATAACCAAACACAAGTCCTGTCTTTAGCATTAGGGCCGCACTTATTACAATACAAATGATGACGGGGCAAGTCCCAAACTAGCTCTGCACTTGTCTTATATGGTTAGAACCACATACATTTACACCAAGGGTGCCGCGATAGGGCCAAGTCCCAGAACAAGCTTTGAAGATCTACACTTGTCTTAAGTTAGCATTAGGGACCCTTAGAATACAAATTCAAATTTCCTCCAAACACAGAATGCGAGACTTAGGTCCGAATCAAAGCACAACGGCTGAGTGGTGGGGCTTAGGACCAAGCTAGAGAGAGCGTGACACTACCAATCGGTTACAAGTGGGGCGTAGCTAGTTTAGGGCCCTCCAATCAGAATGCTGCACAAATTGCGTAACCTCAATATACAGCCAAAAAGCGCTTAATACAGAATTAGGCACAGACTCTAGTCCAAGGGTTGAAAGGTCAGAACAACGGCTGAATAGTTCGCCTACGTGGGCTGAGGACAAAAAGTCAGAAGGTGCCAGGAGGCGGGTGCATGCACTACCAATCGGTAAAAAAGTGGAGGCGTGGCCTGTCTTATGCTCACGTCAATCTAGAATGCTGCATGAACGCAATTTGCTTGTTAGTTTACCTAAACTAGTTGTAAATGCAGTAATGAAACAATAAAAACCTGCTTTAATATTTAATTATCTTTAATTGGGCATTAACTCTTCCCAAGGGTTGAAAGTTAGCAGATTTCTAGATAATACAAGCCGACCTTCTGATAATTTCTATTAACCACGATTAAGAGAATTTCATAGAGATATTAACAATATAGAGTTTAATTAAAATCAGTTGAAATTTGCCCCAGCTGATCGTGGCTACAGACTGAGCGAACGAAAAAGACGACGGACGGAGCCAGATAAACAGACATCACATCGAATGCATCTAGATCGATGTTCAAACCATTTGCTTGAACGTTTATTAAACTAGTTGAAATACGCAGTAATCTGTTTTCACGAAAATGGTACTTTAACAGGGTGCTCCTCGTCAGAAAGTAATTAAATAAATCTATTAATTGAAGTTATTTTACTTAATGGAATTAGTAAAAGTTAAACATGCAGAATTTCTTAAGATAATCAGTGATGCCTTCTACCAATAGGTTACTCATGAATATTATAACATTTATAATGTAATGAATTTCATGTAGATATTCGAGTATTAAAAATAGTATCGAACGTTATCTAATTAAGCATCAATGTTAATTAAATTTGGTTCAAGTGATCGTATACAGACTAATGCGAACGAAAATGTATTACAATTTACGGACGGACGTTACAGATAAACAGACATCAAATTTTCGAAAATGCTTCTATTTCCGATTTCAAAACGCATGAGAACGTCTAAAACTATAACGTATGAAAATACGATAATCTGTTTTTCACGAAAGCATGGTACTTGTACGGCTGGATGTCTGTTACACTCCGCTCAGTATGTCCGATTAATTTACGATAAATAAAGTTATTAATTCGAATTGTTGAGATAATGGAAATTATTTAATAGTAAGTTCAGATCATGTATTCTGAAACTACTTTCATACCAAGCGTATACAGTTAATTGTGAGAACAATAGTGTTACATAGACATGAATCATTAGAAAATTTATAAAGCAACATAGATGATTTAGCATCTCGTAGATATTCGAGTAATTCAAATTATGTTATCGGATACAGCTCTTGGTATACACTTTCTAAGCACGGAACTGTTAATTACAAACTATGTCCAAAAACATATAATGTCTAAACGATCATTACATCAGTATTTAACAATTACTATGAACCGTCTTAAATAAAATCATCAAATTTTAATGGTATATTGAGTCAACGTTTCAGCAAGACATGTACAATACGCATAATTATCTAAAACTTTCATAAGCATAAAAATAAATGGTAAAATTTTGCAAAAGCATTTATAATGAATTAAGCGTACTGGAATGGTTAACAATGCATTTGTAGTAATAATGCTATTTAATATTAACGTGAGAATAGTAAGGAAACGATCCTGGACCAGTTCGAATTGTCACCCATGTAAATCTTATGGAAATTATTTCAAGGTCAAGTGAGTTTTCTCGTTATGCCATTATTCTGCTCCTACGTCTCATACCAAGCTTGTGGTGGGGATTTAAATTTTGAGTCACTCCTCTGGTGGAGAAATCGAAGCTTGGAGCTCTTTCAAGGTAGAACTTTAAGCGGGAGATTTAGAAATGTAGTTGGTCAAGGTCAAAGCTAACAGATAGATTGCAAGGTAAGCATAAATCGAAGGAATAGTTTTGATAAGTTCAAAGGTTATTGACTTACGGTGGTATACAGCTCTTAGAAATATAAAAGGTCAAGGTGAAAAGCTAAAAATAGTACTTGCAAGGTAATCATAAATCTAAATAGTATGTCCAAGGTCAAAGGCTTATTGACCTACGGTGGTGTCATATTTCTTAGAAGATCATAAAAGGTCAAGGTGATTTAAGCTAAAAATATGAAATTGTCAAGGTAATCATAAATTTTTCTTAATGGAATTGAGTCAACGTTTCAAGGTCAAGACATGTAAATTAGCGAAATTATCAAACTTTCCAAAAGCTGATCATCAAATCATATTTAAAATTTATAGCTAAAGATTCATACATGAATTAAGCGTACTGAAAGGAAGTTTAAGCACGTTGTAATATTGAAGGACATAATTGCTTATATTAAATTACGTATCCTAACTCACCGTGCACGTAGACGTATATCAAGGTCACAGGTTAGTAACATTGACCTAGTTTCAAGGGTAGCACCCATGCTAAATCCCTTACGATTTATTTCAAGGTCACCAGAAAAGTTACTAGGTTTTCTCGACTATGCCAGAACGGTCATTGCCCTCACGTCTCAAGCAAGTCTATGCATGTTTCAAGGGCACGTCCCTGAGAAATCAAGAACAAAGGGGTTGTTTAAAGTCTACTGCCCTTCAAGGTCGCATGAGAGAACGGAAGACGATCTATTGTTTCGAGCTTGTCAAGGCTTCTGAAATTCTAGGAAAGCGGAAGATTTAAGACGATGCAGTTGGTCGATGGTTCAAAGTCTAAAAAGCTTGCAAGGCCACATCATAAGAACAAAGACTAGTCTATTGAAGGTTCAAAGGTTATTGACTAAAAATACGATTGGTTATCTCAATTTAGGAAATCAATAACAAAGGTGACCCAAGGTGAAAAGCTTCAAAGTCTATGCTTACAAGTTTGCAAGGTAATCATAGAATCTAAAAGCGATTCAGTTCTTCAAGGTCAAAGGTTATTAAAACTAAATTGGTGTCATCAATTTCTGAGAAATCATGAAAAGGAGTGAAAGTAAAATAGAAATTGCAAGGTAATCATAAATCTAAGAATATAATTTTCAAGGTCAAACTTTTAGCGGAAATATAAATTTTGGAGCTAATATCATCCTATTAATTTATAGTCAAGGTCAAGTAGGTATTTAACAAGTTTAAGCACGTTGTAATATGTAGGACACATATTTCTTATATAAATTACGTGTATCCTAACTCACCGTGCACGCGTACCCGTTCAAGGTCACAGGTTAGTAACATTGCCTATTTCAAGGGTAGCAACCCTGCTAAGTCCCTCGCTTCAAGGTCACCAGAAAAGTTACTAGGTTTTGACTATCCTGAAGGTCATTGCCTCAGTCTCAAGCAAGTCTATGCATGTTTCAAGGGCACGTCCTATTCTGAGAAATCAAGAACAAAGGGGTTGTTTAAAGTCTATGCTTTCAAGGTCGCATGAGAGAACAAAGACGATCTATTGTTTGGCTGAGTCATTTCTGAAATTCTAGGAAATCAAGAACAAAGACGATGCATTGTCGATGGTTCAAAGTCTATGCTTTCAAGGCCACATGAAAGAACAAAGACTATCTATTGTTCCGTTATTCTAAAAATAGATTGTTATCTCAATTCTAGGAAATCAATAACAAAGGTGACCCATTGTCAACGCTTCAAAGTCTATGCTTACAATTTTCAAGGTAAAAGAACAAAAGCGATTCATTCTTCTGGTCGAGTTATAAAAATAAATTGTTATCTCAATTCTGAGAAATCATGAACAAAGACGATGTATTGTTCAAAGTCTATGCTTATAATTTTCAAAGGTAAATGAGCAAAGACGATTCATTGTTCTGGTTGATTTATAAAAATAGATTGTTATCTAAATACATCTCTTTCAAGAACAAAGCAATCCATTGTCAACGATTTAAAGTTTATGCTTATAAGGTCACACCTCTGATAACAAAGACGATCCATTATTCAGTTATTTTAAAAATAGATTGTTATCTCAATTCTAGGAAATCAAGAGCCCTGAGGTGCATGTTTCAAGCAATGCCACACCCTCAAGTGAGCTAAACAGGTGGCCGTTCCCTAAACCGGTAGCCGTTTCCTAAAACAGGTAGCTGTTTCTTTAAACAGGGTCCGTTTCCCAAAACAGATAGCTGTTTCGCAACATTTCTTAGAAATATAGAAAGGTCAGGGTGAAAAGCTAAAATAGAAATTGCAAGGTAATCATAAATCTAAGAATAGAATTTTCAAGGTCTACTCCACTTGAAGGTTACGACGAAGATCTCATAAGGTATGCATAAAAAGTAGGTCATGAGCTCATTGAAGGTGAATACTCCACTTCAAGCTAAAAATAGAAATTGCAATGTCACCATCCTCATCATATTACTGGGGAAATTTGTATGTCAAGGTCAGAAGCTAAAAAATAGAAACTGCAATGTCATCATCATCATATTACAATTCTTAGAAGTCTTAGTGTGGCCAAAGGTTATTGATCTGTATATCATAGCTAAAATGGTTGGTTCAAGTCCTCACTAAAAGGTGATCGCGTTACAGCTAAAAAGTATAGTGACAGCATCATCGTTGAAAGTAGCTTATGCGCGTAACCAGATATGTATGGTAATCAAAGAGATGGTTCATATCTGCACTAATGTAACATAGTGGGGTCGTTTAGAGTAACAATATAAGGAAATAGTGTAATGGGTAGTGAGTGTTGTGTCAAACATGTGGATGGCATACGCTCAAGAGCAATGGACCAAAGCAACTGACCTGAGAACAGCGGTGGAACGCTTGAAGCAAGAATTTTCAGCATTAGTATTCGATGCCGAACATGAGGCGGTTTACGGGGAGGTGATTATAGTGAAGCGGAGTGTAACGTCCTAGTGAAAAGTATGAAAAAGGAGTAAAGATATGTGAAAAGTTTTAAATTTAAAGGAAATATGTAGAACATGTTTTGTAGAAGAACTGAAAGCTGTGCAATTGCATCAGTTTTGCAACGATGTAAAAATGGACGGCATCTCCTGATGGTAGCAGTTCATCCTCATCAGATGCAGATTAGCCTATCAATACAATTATCAAAGTACACTCTCCTCTAACATCATGATGCAGTAATATATAGGACAGTTCCGGTGTCAACTATAATTCATAAGCGTTCTCGAATCAATAAAGATGGATCTATCTGCATTGAACAGTAGCACTTTCTGTAAATCCTTCACGAACGTAAAAGACGCAAAATATAAAGTGATTGATATGAATACTATCAACACAAAGTATGGGAAACATATTATCATTGAAACCCAGAACTTTAAGTGCATACTTACCTTAGGATTTTATGAATAGTTCAAAAGAAGAAGAAGATCGCATTGAAAAGTTTAAGCAATATCCGGTTGAGAATGAGGCATTACCAGCACCGGAACTGTAGGAAAGATGACTAATTTAACATTTATGTAAAAAAATAATAACATATATATCTATGTATAATTGTTTGGAAATAAATTATATATTTTTTGTTGCAAAAAGAAAGTCTTCTATTTTTGATTAAATGAAGGGTATATCATAATGAAGAGAGCTGCTATTGATGAGACTAAAAAAAAAAAAATGTAGCGTATAATAATATGGTGTCTGCAGCTATATTGGCTAAGCTCTTCAAGGTTAAGATTTATTGGTATCATATTACAATTCATACCAACCAATCTTCAAGGTTAAATTTTATTGACAAGGTATTGAGGAGGTATAATATTACAGTTCTTATGTTAGACTCTTAACGGTTCTTAGGAATAGCAAAATAAGCATTCTTAACCAATCACACATGTAACTGACTTTGTGCATGCTCGGTATTGCTCGGGTATCCTCGTGGAGTCTACCCTTCTATATAAGTTTAAATTTTATAATCACATATCATTCCTTCAACATCATGTTTTCCCAAAAGTATATATATATATATATATGTTAAAGCACTGTTTTTGCACATTAAAATCGCTTACGTATTTACTATTGTAATAGTGTGTGTGTGTGTGTGTGTGTGTGTGTGTGTGTGTGTGTGTGTGTGTGTGTGTGTGTGTGTGTGTGTGTGTGTGTGTGTGTGTGTGTGTGTGTGTGTGTGTAAACCAGAAAATCAGTTCAATTTGTTTAAATGTAGCATGTAGAAATACTGCACGATTGCATTAGCGCATATACAACACGCCAAGACAACCAGACAAATATAGAAAAGTAATGATTGTTATAATTGATGTGCAAGGATTCAAAACAGCAAGAAATATATTTACACCTAAGGAACTAGCGATATATAATGGAGAGCAAATTGTTCATTACGTATTCAAACCTCCATTTCCATGGCACACCTTGGATAGTGAATTTCAAAAGCAAGCTAATTGGTTAATTCACAACCACCATTTTATCAAGTGGGAATATGGATATATTTCTCCACGTCTATTCCCTAGTATACTTAGTGATTGCATATCAACAACAGATGAGGTGTACGTTAAAGGACGAGAGAAAGCTGAATTTATTCAAAATTTTTAAAACAAAGCATTACAGTGTTTGAAGAACAAATACTTTACCCAAACTTCATCCATGCTGTTTTTTCATACACAAAACACTTGTCACTGCGCGTTGACTCATGTATATCATTTATATGAAAAATTGTAGGAAATTCTAAAAAGATTTATTAACTGACATGTCTTATTCACATGTATTACCTCAACGCTTTTATGAGTATTTCAAAGAAGAAGAAGAAAGAAGAAAGAAGAAGAACTAGATAAAAAATGTTATCTAAGAATAAACATTTGGATAATGAGAACCTAAACTGCTTTCGGTCTACCGGAAACAGATACGGTTCTGAGAAACAGCTACCTGTTTTTGAGCTGTTTTCGGAAACCGGTTGTTTTGAGCTGTTTCTGTTTGTTGCAGAAAATAGGGATCTGTTTTGAGCTGATCAAAAGTTTATGCTATTCACATTTTCGGTCTTTACAATGTTCTACCGAACAAAATTTAAAAGAATATTTGATAAAGGTTATATACCAAATTGGTTTAGTGAACTTTTCAAGATTGTTAAAGTGCATGAAGGAATCCGGTCACGTACTTACTACAAGACAGGGACACCTATTCATAACAGGAACTGCAAAAGGTTAAATATCTCGATGTGTATTTGGTGGAAAAGGTCATTTGACGTAAAGTGGTTGGGATTAAAAAATGGATCGACGTTGATAATGTAGTTTATAAGCATATTATTATTAAAGGCAATAATCTCATTTATAATTCAATGATGCCGGTAAGAACAACAAGCACTTTGGAACACTTAAATTACTGTAGAAAGCATCACTATTGGTTTAATAACGGATATAAATGTCCTGCTTGTATAGGTACCGACTAGTAAGAATATAACTTATTGTAAGATAGTGTTTAAAACTAACGTAGAATGTAATTTTGTAAGAATAATAAAAGACCAATTGTAATTTGTATTATTTAATTAATAAAAAACATACTGATACATAAATATTAGCCCTAAAGTGTTTATGTAGTCCTCAAATTATGAGTGATGCATCTAATGCAATTGATACCACTTATGGAGTCCTTTACGGCATTTCAAGCGATAAGTGGTCAATCGACAAACACCAAATACAGACTTTTGGTTATTAATTGATGGAGCGGTCTCTATGATCTAATAATAGTAATGAATGAACCAGATAAACGTCAAAACTAGCGAAGACGAGGCGAACTATACGCTCCAATCTTAAGAACCAATTCGTTGTGAAACAACCCGGATGAACAATTGAAAGGTACACGTATCAAAAAAATAACAGGGATAATTAAACCCTTATTTTGAAAGGATGCATGTTTATAATAAAAGGCTTCTCCGTGATTGCATTATTCAGTAAACTTTTATTGCTAGAAATGGTGAAAGTAAAAGAATGATAAGGAGAAAAATAATTAAAGTATTGACGAGAGGAAGAAAAGACTTGAGGCGTTAATCAAGAAATAAAAAATTGAGGGTAGATTTAGAGCTGTAAAGGTGTTTTAGTAAATAAGTAATTACATGTATGTTATTTGAAAAGCACTTCATTTGAAAAATAAAGTAGTTTCCAAAATTTGTAAGAAGTTGCAATCATTCATAGAAATCTGAAAGTTTTTGAGTAGGTTAGCAGTTTTGAAAGGATGCATGTTTATAATAAAAAGGCTTCTCCGTGATTGCATGATTCAGTAAACTTTTCATTGCTAGAAATGGTGAAAGTAATAAGATTGATAAGGAAAAGAAAGAAAGAATTATTAAGTATTGATGAGAGAAAAAAGGCTCGAGGTGTTAATCAAAAAAAAAATTGAGGGTAGATTTAGAGCTGTATGAGCTAAAAAGAAAATGATGCAACTTCGAGTGAATGTGCCATGAAAAGGTGCTTTAGTAAATAAGTAATTACATGTATGTTATATTGCATAAGGAAAAGGCACTTCATTTGAAAAAATAAAGTGTGTGTTAGGCATAGAAGAAAGAAAAAAGTGAAATTTCTGTTTGGTTTTAATTGAATTATATAGATATATATATATATATTTAAACGAGTTTCTTATCATGACTTAAAACAAATTATGTAGGAAGAAATGACACATAAAAGCTTTATATATTTATTTTATTTATAAATCACTAATCCTTTAAAAAATTCCAATTTTGGCATGTATACTAAACAAGTAAGAGCGCAATAGGTAGCAGTCCAAAATTCTCAAAACTAAAAAAATTGAAAAAAATTTTCAATGATTAATGATAAAGTTTGTAGTTTTGATATGTAATTGAACGTTGTTAATCGCTTAATAAATCACAACTCGATAATCCTTTACCCAAAAATTCTGAATTTTCGTATATATACCCAATAAGAAGGCGCCAATTATAGCAGTTTCCAAAATTTGAAAACACAAAAAAAATGTGATAAAAAAATTGATGAAAATTAAAGCAATTAAAGTACTACTGAAATTGCTTAATAAATCACAACTCGATAATCCTTTACCCAAAAATTCTGAATTTTCGTATATAACCCAATAAGTAAGAGCGCCAATTATAAGTTTCCAAAATTTGAAAACACAAAAAAAAATGTGATAAAAAAATGTGATGAAACAATTCATGTTAGCAATTAAAAGTTAATAAACCCTGAAATTTTAAAAAATTCAACAACACACACACACACACACACACACACACACACACACACACACACAAAATTATGGTTTGGGATATAATAAAAGAAACGTATTATATCTTTATATGGAATAAAAAAAAAAAAAATGTTACAATTAAAAAAAAATTTAAGGTGTGATCTGAAACAAAAAATCAGTTAAATTAAAAATTATAATTATGTATAGAAATACATACCTCATCAACCACATTGTTTCAGGTATGTCTTCATCCCTGAACAATAAATTTTATATACGCATTTGATGTATCCCAAAATGGGTCCTGGGTTTGTTCCGTCCTTATATGAGGACTATATCATGCTAAAACAGAAATTTAAAACTGAAACAACAAACATTACTCACATTAGGAAATATTTTAGTTAATTTGTTTATAACCATTTTATCTGAAAAAAAAGTTAAAACAAAAGTTACATATAATATCCTACTTACCCTCCTCCACTTAAAAAATTTAAGTTTTCTTACAGCTATAATGAACACGTTAAATTTCAATAAAAAATTTGCATGAAATTTACTTACCACTCATTACTTTAATTTTTTTAAACTTTTTATGATTCAAATGAACAAGCAGGACTGAGCGTATATGGTTGACAATTTCATTATATATTATAATGAAAGGTGAATAACATTATTACTAAGTGTTATACGAGTATGCTTAAGCAAAATAGTGGAAAATAGACGAATGAGACAGCTTTGAGTTTGAAAAAAATGATAACATGACAAGAGCATCATAAATATGATAAAAGAAAAGAAAACAATTATTTGATTGAGAGAAAAGAAAAGACTGAAGGTGTTAATCAAGAAAGTAAAAGCATTGAGGATAGATTTCTAATTATGTACCAAGAAATAACATTATAACCTTATCACATAAAAAGTATGTTTAATAGTAAAAAAACCCTATCAAATTATTTTCTTTTTCAACAACTGCTGATATCACTAAACAGATCCAACTGTCAATTTTACGTTTCAGGGGAATACTTTAAAGGTGAACAACATTATGAAATGTAGTGAAAAATAAATTATATGTTAATAAATATACTTTTTATCATAATTATATGTTAATAAATATACTCTTTTATCATAACAACTTAATGGTTGGTTAAAATCCTCAATTTTTGGTGAGAAAATAAATAACAGCGCAAAGGATACCACTAAAATAAATTCGGAATTTTAAAATCTAAAATGATGTATTCAAACATTTACGAACTTCGTTTTAAAGTTGTAATGTAAACTGATGACATAGAATGTTTGCTAAATGCTTTCCACAAAAAACTGCGTTCATTATCCTACAATGATTATTAACGCTGCACCGAAAATTACAAGTCATGTTTTAAGTGTTGTTTTAAAATTGAATTTGGTAATTTAAAGAGCATTTAGATACATTAAATGGATAAATGGCATGCATATGTTTCTTCTGAGCTTACGTAAGTACAAAAGGTGTGTTTAAGTGCTTTTTGTTGTTTCAAAATGGAATTGGGCAATTTAATTTTTTCATATTTTGGAAAAATTATTACATCAAATGATAGATTACCACTTCTACAACACAACTGCGTTAAAAAAAATTTTTTTTCGGAATTAGACGAAAAATTTAAATTTTAAGAGCGCATTTTTCTAGGACTTTACTAACCCTTCCCACATCCCCTCCTACATGCCCCGGAGGACGTCCTCGTCGACTGTTTTTATCTCTTTCCATAGATATGTACATACATCTTTTCTTACATCACACACTTTCAAACATACATCACTTTCGTAGTTCAAACATGTCTATCGTTTACAAACAAAATTGCAATTATGCATTCCATTCTAGTACAGTACTTGAAAATATTCAAACCATACTTATAATACTACATGGATTTTTTGCAATTGCATGCTTTTACTCATTACGAGTACAATCCATTTAAGTTGAATTGTAATTATGTATATATATGTAAGATGTCTAAAGATTCATTGTGAGCGTTATTATTACTTTATTTCTTGTAAAATCGTTAAAATCTATTTTAGAAAAAACCGTATTACAAATAGTTTACAAATTAGTTACACTATTATTTTCTTTTATCAATTTTTTTCTTGATTTATTTGGGGAAAATGCATTTAAAAAAGAGGACCTTCAATTTTTTCCTTTTTTTTAGTTCTATTTGGCGCTCTTACTTATTGGATATATATACGGAAATTCAGAATTTTTGGGTAAAGGATTTGAGTTGTGATTTTTACAATTTCAGTAGTACTTTCATTGCTAACATGAATTGTTCCATCACATTTTTTTTATCCATTTTTTTTTTTGTTTTCAAATTTTGGAAACTGCTATAATTGGCGCTCTTACTTATTGGGTATATATACGAAAATTCAGAATTTTTGGGTAAAGGATTATCGAGTTGTGATTTATTGCAAAGTAGTACTTTCATTGCTAACATGAATTGTTTATCACATTTTTTTATCACATTTTTTTTGTGTTTTCAAATTTTGGAAACTGCTATAATTCCTCTTACTTTTAAGAAATTCAAAAAAGGATTATCGAGTTGTGATTTTTAAGCAATTTCAGTAGTACTTTAATTGCTAACATGAATTGTTTCATCACATTTTTTATCACATTTTTTTTTGTGTTTTCAAATTTTGGAAACTGTATAATTGGCGCTCTTACTTATTGGGTTATATACGAAAATTCAGAATTTTTGGGTAAAGGATTATCGAGTTGTGATTTATTAAGCGATTAACAACGTTCAATTACATATCAAAACTACAAACTTTATCATTAATCAAAATTTTTCACATTTTTTTAGTTTTGAGAATTTTTGGACTGCTACCTATTGCGCTCTTACTTGTTTAGTATAACCAAAAATTGGAATTTTTGGGTAAAGGATTAGTGATTTATAAATAAATATAAATATATAAGCTTTATGTGTCATTTCTTCCTACATAATTTGTATAATTTAAGTCATGATAAGAAACTGTTTAAATATATATATATCTATATAATTCAATTAAAACCAAAAGAAATTTCAATTTTTTTCTTTCTTCTATGCCTAACACACACACTTTATTTTTTTCAAATGAAGTGCCTTTTCCTTATGCAATATAACATACATGTAATTACTTATTTACTAAAGCACCTTTTCATGGCACATTCACTGAAGTTGCATCATTTTCTTTTTAGCTCATACAGCTCTAAATCTACCCCTTTTTATTTTTGATTAACACCTCGAGCCTTTTTTTCTCATCAATACTTAATAATTCTTTCTTTCTTTTCTCCTTATCAATCTTATTACTTTCACCATTTCTAGCAATGAAAAGTTTACTGAATCATGCAATCACGGAGAAGCCTTTTTATTATAAACATGCATCCTTTCAAAACTGCTAACCTACTCAAAACTTTCAGATTTCTATGAATGATTACCTTAACTTCTTACAAATTTTGGAAACTACTTTATTTTTTCAAATTTTTTCCAATATAACATACATGTAATTACTTATTTACTAAAGCACCTTTACAGCTCTAAATCTACCCTCAATTTTTTATTTCCTTGATTAACGCCTCAAGTTTTCTTCCTCTCGTCAATACTTAATAATTATTTTTCTCCTTATCATTCTTATTACTTTCACCATTTCTAGCAATAAAAAGTTTACTGAATAATGCAATCCAGAAGTTTTTATTATAAACATGCATCCTTTCAAAATAAGGGTTTAATTATCCCTGTATTTTTTTTGATACGTGTACCTTTCAATTGTTCATCCGGGTTGTTATCACAACGAGCTGCATTAGTTGCAATTAAGATTGGGCGTATAGTTCGCCTCGTCTTCGCTAGTTATTAGACGTTTATCTGGTTCATTCATTACTATTATTGATCATAGAGACCGCTCGCATCAACCCCTTAATAACCAAATCCTTTCCGTCTGTATTTACCGGTGTCTTGTCGATTGACCACTTATCGCTTGAAATGCCGTAAAGGACTCCATAAGTGGTATCAATTGCATTAGATGCATCAATTAATTTGAGGACTACATAAACACTTTAGGGCTAATATTTATGTATCAGTATGTTTTTATTATTAATAAATAATACAAATTACAATTTTTTTATTATTCTTACAGAAATTACATTCTACGTTAGTTCCTTTTAACAATAAGTTATATTCTTACTAGTCGGTACCTATACAAGCAGGACATTTATATCCGTTATTAAACCAATAGTGATGCTTTCTACAGTAATTTAAGTGTTCCAAAGTGCTTGTTGTTCTTACCGGCATCATTGAATTATAAATGAGATTATTGCCTTACAATAATAATAATATGCTTATAAACTACATTATCAACGTCGATCCATTTTTTAATCCCAACCACTTTACGTCAAATGACCTTTTCCACCAAATACACATCGAGATATTTAACCTTTGCAGTTCCTGTATATGAATAGGTGTCCCTGTCTTGTAGTAAGTACGTGACCGGATTCCTTACATGCACTTTAACAATCTTGAAAAGTTCACTAAACCAATTTGGTATATAACCTTTATCAAATATTCTTTTAAATTTTGTTCGGTAGAACATTGTAAAGACCGAAAATGTGAATAGCATAAACTTTGATGCAGTCAGCTCAAAACAGATCCCTATTTTCTAGCAACAGGCAGAAACAGCTCAAAACAACTTTGGTTTCCGAAAACAGCTCAAAACAGGTAGGTTTCTCAGAACCGGTATCTGTTTCCGGTAGACCGAAAGCAGTTTAGGTTCTCATTATCCAAATGTTTATTCTTAGATAACATTTTAATTATCTAGTTTTCTTCTTCTTCTTCTTCTTCTTCTTCTTTGAAATACTCATAAAAGCGTTGAGGTAATACATGTGAATAAAAGTTAATAAATCTTTATTAGAATTTGACAATTTTTCATATAAATGATATACATGAGTCAACGCGCAGTGACAAGTGTTTTTGTATGAAAAAACAGCATGGATGAAGTTTGGGTAAAGTATGTTGTTTTCAAACACTGTAATGCTTTGTTTTAAAAATTTTGAATAAATTCAGCTTTCTCGTCCTTTAACGTACACCTCATCTGTTGTTGATATGCAATCACTAAGTATACTAGGGAATAGACGTGGAGAAGTATATCCATATTCCCACTTGATAAAATGGTGGTTGTGAATTAACCAATTAGCTTGCTTTTGAAATTCACTATCCAAGGTGTGCCATGGAAATGGAGGTTTGAATACGTAATGAACAATTTGCCCCATTATATATCGCTAGTTCCTTAGGTGTAAATATATTTCTTGCTGTTTTGAATCCTTGCACATCAATTATAACAATCATTACTTTTCTATATTTGTCTTTTTGGTGTTGTTATGGTTAATTCGTATTTCTACATGCTACATTTAAACAAATTGAACTGATTTTCTGGTTTAAAAACACACACACACACACACACACACACACACACACACACACACACACACACACACACACACACACACACACACACACACACACACACACTATTACAATAGTAAATACGTGCGATTTTAATGTGCAAAACAGTGCTTTAACAAATATATATATATATACTTTTGGGAAAACATGATGTTGAAGCGAATGATATGTGATTATAAAATTTAAACTTATATAGAAGGGTAGACTCCACGAGGATACCCGAGCAATACCGAGCATGCACAAAGTCAGTTACATGTGTGATTGGTTAAGAATGCTTATTTTGCTATTCCTAAGAACCGTTAAGAGTCTAACATAAGAACTGTAATATTATACCTCCTCAATACCTTGTCAATAAAATTTAACCTTGAAGATTGGTTGGTATGAATTGTAATATGATACCAATAAATCTTAACCTTGAAGAGCTTAGCCAATATAGCTGCAGACACCATATTATTATACGCTACATTTTTTTTTTTTTAGTCTCATCAATAGCAGCTCTCTTCATTATGATATACCCTTCATTTAATCAAAAATAGAAGACTTTCTTTTTGCAACAAAAAATATATAATTTATTTCCAAACAATTATACATAGATATATATGTTATTATTTTTTTACATAAATGTTAAATTAGTCATCTTTCCTACAGTTCCGGTGCTGGTAATGCGTCATTCTCAACCGGATATTGCTTAAACTTTTCAATGCGATCTTCTTCTTCTTTGAACTATTCATAAAATCCTAAGGTAAGTATGCACTTAAAGTTCTGGGTTTCAATGATAATATGTTTCCCATACTTTGTGTTGATAGTATTCATATCAATCACTTTATATTTTGCGTCTTTTACGTTCGTGAAGGATTTACAGAAAGTGCTACTGTTCAATGCAGATAGATCCATCTTTATTGATTCGAGAACGCTTATGAATTATAGTTGACACCGGAACTGTCCTATATATTACTGCATCATGATGTTAGAGGAGAGTGTACTTTGATAATTGTATTGATAGGCTAATCTGCATCTGATGAGGATGAACTGCTACCATCAGGAGATGCCGTCCATTTTACATCGTTGCAAAACTGATGCAATTGCACAGCTTTCAGTTCTTCTACAAAACATGTTCTACATATTTCCTTTAAATTTAAAAACTTTTCACATATCTTTACTCCTTTTCATACTTTTTCACTAGGACGTTACACTCCGCTTCACTATAATCACCTCCCCCGTAAACCGCCTCATGTTCGGCATCGAATACTAATGCTGAAAATTCTTGCTTCAAGCGTTCCACCGCTGTTCTCAGGTCAGTTGCTTTGGTCCATTGCTCTTGAGCGTATGCCATCCACATGTTTGACACAACACTCACTACCCATTACACTATTTCCTTATATTGTTACTCTAAACGACCCCACTATGTTACATTAGTGCAGATATGAACCATCTCTTTGATTACCATACATATCTGGTTACGCGCATAAGCTACTTTCAACGATGATGCTGTCACTATACTTTTTAGCTGTAACGCGATCACCTTTTAGTGAGGACTTGAACCAACCATTTTTAGCTATGATATACAGATCAATAACCTTTGGCCACACTAAGACTTCTAAGAATTGTAATATGATGATGATGACATTGCAGTTTCTATTTTTTAGCTTCTGACCTTGACATACAAATTTCCCAGTAATATGATGAGGATGGTGACATTGCAATTTCTATTTTTAGCTTGAAGTGGAGTATTCACCTTCAATGAGCTCATGACCTACTTTTTATGCATACCTTATGAGATCTTCGTCGTAACCTTCAAGTGGAGTAGACCTTGAAAATTCTATTCTTAGATTTATGATTACCTTGCAATTTCTATTTTTAGCTTTTCACCCTGACCTTTCTATATTTCTAAGAAATGTTGCGAAACAGCTATCTGTTTTGGGAAACGGACCCTGTTTAAAGAAACAGCTACCTGTTTTAGGAAACGGCTACCGGTTTAGGGAACGGCCACCTGTTTAGCTCACTTGAGGGTGTGGCATTGCTTGAAACATGCACCTCAGGGCTCTTGATTTCTAGAATTGAGATAACAATCTATTTTTAAAATAACTGAATAATGGATCGTCTTTGTTATCAGAGGTGTGACCTTATAAGCATAAACTTTAAATCGTTGACAATGGATTGCTTTGTTCTTGAAAGAGATGTATTTAGATAACAATCTATTTTTATAAATCAACCAGAACAATGAATCGTCTTTGCTCATTTACCTTTGAAAATTATAAGCATAGACTTTGAACAATACATCGTCTTTGTTCATGATTTCTCAGAATTGAGATAACAATTTATTTTATAACTCGACCAGAAGAATGAATCGCTTTTGTTCTTTTACCTTGAAAATTGTAAGCATAGACTTTGAAGCGGACAATGGGTCACCTTTGTTATTGATTTCCTAGAATTGAGATAACAATCTATTTTTAGAATAACGGAACAATAGATAGTCTTTGTTCTTTCATGTGGCCTTGAAAGCATAGACTTTGAACCATCGACAATGCATCGTCTTTGTTCTTGATTTCCTAGAATTTCAAACCATGACTCAGCCGAAACAATAGATCGTCTTTGTTCTCATGCGACCTTGAAAGCATAGACTTTAAACAACCCTTTGTTCTTGATTTCTCAGAATAGGACGTGCCCTTGAAACATGCATAGACTTGGAGACTGAGGGCAATGACCTTCAGGATAGTCAAAACCTAGTAACTTTTCTGGTGACCTTGAAGCGAGGGACTTAGCAGGGTTTACCCCGAAATAGGCAATGTTACTAACCTGTGACCTTGAAACGGGTACGCGTACGTGCACGGTGAGTTAGGATACACGTAATTTATATAAGAAATATGTGTCCTACATATTACAACGTGCTTAAACTTGTTAAATACCTACTGTTGACCTTGACTATAAATATAATATGATGATGATGATCAGCTCCAAAAATTTATATTTCCCCAAAAAGTTTGACCTTGAAAATTATATTCTTAGATTTATGATTACCTTGCAATTTCTATTTTAGCTTTTCACCTTGACCTTTTATACTTCTAAAAATATGACACCACCGTAGGTCAATAACCTTTTTGAAAACTATTTTTAGATTTATGATTACCTTGCAACTTCTATTTTAGCTTTTCACCTTGACCTTTTTATATTTCTAAGAAACCACCGTAAGTCAATAACCTTTGACCTTCAAAACTATTTTTGATTTATGATTACCTTGCAACTTTTTAGCTTTGTTGACCAACTACATTTTAAATCTCCCGCTTAAAGTTCGACCTTGAAAGAGCTCCAAAGCTTGATTTCACCACCAGAGGGCAGTGACTCAAAATTTAAATCCCCACCACAAGCATGCTTGAGACGTGGAGCGCGTTCTGGCATAACGAGAAAACTCACTTGACCTTGAAATAAATCCCCATAAGATTTACATGGGTGACCTTGAACTGGTCCAGGATCGGCCTTATATGTCTACTAACGTGCACTTTATACATACTGAGCGCTTGTTTTTTAACAAAAGGAAACGTTAAAATTTACATGAATGTATCCATGGTAATCAGCGTTCCCTATTGGATGTTTCTAAAAGGCATATATTTTTGTTAACGTTCGTGGTTTTGTAAAACTCGCTTAAGTATTTCTGGTGTGAATATCTTGTAACTATGTATTTGTATCAATCTAGAGACGCGACAAAGTTTATTAACAGTATATGCAAAGACAATAATCCATTTCAACATAACACAAACAGTTACCAAAATGAAATTTTAACGTATGTTACGTTTTGATACGCATATCAAAAAACAAGTAGAAACTACTAAACGAATTCAGAAGATTCTAAAATTTGTTGTATAAACCACAGCAAAAATTTAAGTTGTCAAAAATTTATAAAACTTGAAAACGCAAAGATAAAGTCATAATAGTAATAGCTTTGCATTGTCATAGTTCATAAATTTGTTTGCCAAATCAATTATTTTATTCCAATATTACATATAACGAGCTCATTAGAGGCATTTGAAAAGTTTGAAAGCATTTGCAACGCCTGGTGCAAGTCGGTGGAAGAACATCATTATTATTTCTAGAAACAATTCACATCGACGCTGCGTCTCGGCGGATGTTTTCTCTCGACAATAATGACGTTCTTTCCAGCTTTACGTAATATAATATTACACGTTTAAAAATGATCAACTGTTTATTCACAATCATACGTAATGAGCGTATTATGGGGCATTTGAAAAGTTTGAAAGCAAGCCATTCCTCACCGGTTACAATCCGGGCTGAAACATATTTGAAGTTTATTTCCACCGGGTGGAAAAAATTTAACAATTTGAACCCGGCGGAAAATGTTTTTAATTTAATTGGCGTACTATCAATACGGTCTTGAGACATAATTAGTCTATAAAACTAACGTTCTGAATAGCTTTAAAATGTCGACTGGTTTTTAAATTACACTGAATCATTTGCACAGCAATACCGGTATGAGTATCATATGAGTAACTAAACGCATTTCCATTGATTATTGTTTTATTTCAAATGATTGTGAATAAAATAGTATACCTATCTCGGTGGAGAAACGTCATTAATTATATTATTCCAATGATACATGTAATGAGCCTATTATCGGGCAGAAAAAAATTTGAAATTTAACTGTGTTTTTATCAAAATTAAATTTTATCACAAGGTCGTAACCAAAAAAGCGTATTCATCCGCCAGACAAACACAATTAAAAAAAACACACTGTATTAAAATTGTCTACAAAACCAGATGTATATATTTACCTTGCTCTGTACAACCCACCTCCATTGACTAGGGTTTTTTTTTTGCTGCAGATCCTGTTTAATCTAACTATTTCGGTGAAAGCCCACCTGCAGCATCTAATTTGGCTCTAATATCGTAATCAACTTTCGACAGCATTTCAATTCGTAATTACTAAGGGTGATGAAAGTTGTTTAATCAAAACAAGATGATTGACTACTGTATCATCTGGTTTTTGTAACTCACATGCATTTTATTTACACAACGTTCTTTTACATTTTATATACAGGGTGGCCTATTAATGTGTGAACGGCAAATAACAAGTCTTGGAGATAAAAACTTTCTTCACAAAAAATTGTAGTTTTAAGATGCACAATGAAAATATTATTAAGTATACAGGGTCGTTCAAAACGTGTGTCATAAAACATAATTTTTAAATGAAACTCCCTATTTTGAAATTGGGCTTTTTTTCCTGATTCTAAAATATAAGGTTGTCATACCTTATAACGAAATGGTATAATAGATACGACCACTTTTTATTGCAATTAAAGGTTAATTTAGTTAATTACAATTTCAACAATTGAAAATAAACAATAGTTCTGATTATGTAACAAAATAATAAACAAGAGACCGGACAGCAGGACATCATATATATGACAATCGTATAAATGCAAGCATATTTATGAGAAACCTGAACAAGGAATAGGAAAGGTAAAGCATTTTAACCAAATTGAAGGATTAATAAGAAGAACGATGAAGGAAGATGCTGAAATTTGGTTTTCGATGGTAGAATAAGACATAGGGACTTTGGAGGAATTCAAAGAAATGTTTTGAACAAATTTTAGGGAAAGGCAAAGCAAAATAAGAATATTGCTCATAAATGGAAAATACAACGGACATGAAAATTCCAGAGAAATGTATGCTACAAAAATAATTAGACAAGTCAGGCAATTATTCCACCGATGAATAAAGACGATGTAACACTTTGTTTTATGCAACATAATTTCATAATTTACTTTCATTCCTTTTCAAGGTTTAATATTACAACTCTACATTATAATACCTGGTGGATAGACAACTTTTCGTACTTTAATTGGCGTCCAAGACCTAAAGCCATATCGAGAGATTGAGGACCATGGTTAGTGTTAAATTCGGAGGTTGGTTGGGAATTTTCGTAGGGAAGGTTATTTTGGAGATTACCTGCACTTCTATTTCTTCGAGGTAATTCGCTCCACCACTGAGCCCTTCATTCTTCTATTTTCTTATTGCTCAATTGGGAGGGAGATTTCTTATACTTTGGTTTTGGGAATTTAGTTAGGTTGGTAGCGTTCGCCGCTTGATACTTTTTTGTTTCATTATAATTATAAATATTGTATTGCTCAGTTAGGATATAGATTTTATGTCGTCAGAACTTTTGATGGAAGTTTTCCTCCTGTCGGAGAAGAGGGGGGTGTAACACTTCGTTTTATGCAACGTAATTTAATAATTTACTTTTATTCCTTTTTCAAGATTTAATATTAAAACTTTACATTATAATACCTGGTGGATAGACAACTTTTCGTACTTTAATCAATTCAAACGCAAAATGATTATATTTGCTCACAAAACAAGCACATGCCCGTGCTCATTTTTAACTTATATCATACGTCAGTAAATCCGTTGTAGTTACACATTTGGGATCATCAATTTTACTTTAATTGATACAGATATTAACTTTTCTTTAATGATTTGTTAGTTCTCAACAAATAACGTTCATTAATTATTTCCTTTTCAACTCCGTTTAATACGCCATTGACCTATTAAAGCGTCATCGAGTATTTATTTCTACATACATTCAATTGACATATGTGTTACTTTGCAACAAATTTTTGTTTTGAATCCCGCGTGTTCTGTGATGCTAACATAAAATAATCAGTTTAACGATTTAATTAACTATAAATCGGATTTTCGTTAACTGATACTGAATAAAGAGGTATAATGTCGGTAGTTTGATGGTTAATGGTACCACATTACATATTTTATTCCCAATGGGGTTTTTTGTTTTATTCTATTAATATTGCAACACGTGAGTAACATGAATTTTTCTAAAATAGTTAATTACCATTGATAATACTTTTAGGCGGGTAACTTTTCCTGTATAATTTTTACCACCTGGTCAATGCGAAATATTGACTGATATCCACCACGGATCTTATCTAATTTGGAACAGTTGGAACTTATCACTCCACCTGTCTGGTTAACCTATAACCTGCTGTTACTGGAATAACAAAGTGAAATCTTGCCAACCATAGTTTGGGACACGCAAGTATAATTAATTAACCTGTGATATTCACTAGAGACACATGTGATTTTACTCATTCAACATACCAATTTAGTTGCTTGATATCACCGTAAGTGCTTCACCCTAGACTTTATTAATCTCAACGTACTAGCCTTTAGGTTTTGTTTTCAGCATATTTATAATGTACAGGTCGTATAGTGTTCATGAACTTATACAGCCTTATACGGGGTATTTATGTGCATCTTAATAATTAATTAATAATATTTAACTGCTTTAATTGATAACTTTACTGTTATTTTACCTTTTCGCAAGATTTTGCTATTTGTGTTAAATTTACTAAGTACAAACACCCACCTGGTTATATATATATATATATATATATATATATATTGTGTGTGTGTGTGTGTGTGTGTGTAATTAATTGAAGATTTAATCTTTTTGGTATAAACTGCAGTTCTTTAGAGAACCAATGCTTGTTGCTTGTTCACCCGTATGTGAACCATTTGCTAATTTTAAGAAACTAGATTCATTATGTTATGCCGTAACTGTAGCTAACCACAGTTTGTATATATTTTTTTTTTGTGCTTGCTTACTTACTTATCACTGGGTTAGGTCATTTACGTATGGTATTAAATTTAAGTCTTATTTTATAAGTACACGTTTGTACAGGTATATTTGATGTGGGGGAGACTCCCTCAAAGTCCAACATTAGCCTTCGTGGCACAATAAAGTCCATTGCACTTTTTGGGTGTAGTGATTTCTTGTTTTGTGGTGTTTAGGTTACTGGGAATTGGGTATTCCTCCCAGTGATTTACTTCTTCCTGTTCGAATACCCTGGCGCTCGAACTATCGACAAGTTAGCGAGAAAAGCCCACTCTGAGATACCGCTGTTAGCTAGCCGCTACACTTTATGAGCGGGACTTATGCGCCAAAGGATTCCGTCATAAGGAAGTAATATATTATATGGGACAACACTTTGAAGACGATGTTAATAGAAGAATTGGTTTGGAAAATTTATCCACAATTGAAGATATTATGCAAATTTTGAAGAAATATTACGAAACAATACACTTTAAAAAAGAAAATAACTGGAATCAAAGAACGACAACCAAGGACCAAATAATTATGATAAAGGAAGAATAGATCAAAATGATCAGAATTATAGAAATGAAGGGTACAATAAATATGATGGCGGACGAAACCAGTTTATAAATCAAAACTGTGAAAGGAACTGGAATGATAGAAGGAATACAGGCGACTGAAGAGGAGAACAATAGAGAAGAAAAAGAAGATAATACGAGATATGCTAGAAACTACAATATAAACAGAGGAAGAGGTGGTTTTCCAATCAGAGAACGAGGCAATTATGTAAATAGAGGAAGGAGTGTTAGAAATAATGGATATGTTCATAATGTAAATGCTATATTAGAGGAAAAGAATAAGGGAATAAGGAATATAACCAGCATTTCGATGATGAAATTGAAGTAGCAGAAAAGGGAGACTACGAAGAAACAAGTGGAAGTGGATAGGATTTTTAGAAAAGGTCAACTCAAATGTAAATTATAAGTAAGCAATTATACACATCCAAAGGAGTATATAAATATAAATGATGATCAAGAAGGCGAAGTTGAAAAAATTGTATCATTATCTAAAATAAAACCTTACTATGTAACTCCATAGTTCTTTCTAGATTTAATTACTGTGACACAGTTTACGACTCTTGTATATCCTCAACCGACATCAGGCGAATTCAAAAACTGCAGAATTCTTGTCTGCGGCTAATTTTCGAAATTAGAAAGCATAATAAAATTTCTCATAAACTTCTACATTTAAACTGGCTAAATATGAAAAATCGCCGATTATTACATGCTGCTTGCTTCTATCATAAATTAATAATTAATAGATATCCACGCTATCTTTTTGAAAGACTGTCCTTTCGTACTGACGTACAAAACTTAAATCTCTGATTTAAGGGCTTGCTAACACCCCAATTCATAAAACTGCATTTTTTAAGCGCCATTTTTCCTATCGCATTGTTAACACCTACAACAAGCTTCCATTACACCTCAAGTCTTTAAATCTAAACAAATTCAGAAATAAGCTTCTAAAACTACTCTTACTTTACCAAAAGGAAGGCAAAGAGCTGTAATGCGTAAACCAATCAGTAGTCCCTTCGATACATACCAGCAACCTACTGTACTTGATTTTATCGTTATTTATCCCACCATACTATTATATTTGAATATTTGTAAAATTTTGTAATTTTAATCCCTTATAGTAATAAAGGCAAGTTATTATTATTATTATAAATGTAAGTTTAGAAGATTGTAAGTTAAACGTATTATTAGATACTGGAGCAGAGATTTCGTTAATAAATGAAGCTTGGGTAAATAAGAACCAAGAAAATTTTGGTGACGTAAATACCGAGAACTATCGGTACTGGTCCGATGTAAATCCACACTGGATGAGGGAATACACAATTCAATCGAAAAATAAACGTGTGGGCTGGCGTTGTTGGTGACATTATTATCGGGCCTTTCTTCTTTGAAGAAAATTTAACAGGTGAGAGATACCTGAGTTTTCTAGAAGAGGAACATGTTCCAGCTCTGGCTACCCTTTTGCTGAGATAGAACGTCCGGATTTTCCACACCATAACATCTGGTTCCAACAAGATGGTGCTCCCCCATTTTACTGTGGTAGTTCGAACTTATTTGCACGACACTTTCCCAAACAGGTGGATTGGAAGGAGCGGTGTTATTGAGTGGCCACCAAGATCACCCGATCTAACACCACTAGACTTTTTATGGGGATACCTTAAAGGCAAGGTATTTAAAAGCCAACCGGCAAATCTAGATGATTTAAAACAACGCATCCGTCAAGAAATACGTCGAATAACGCCGAAATGGTTCGAAATGTGCAGCATTTGTAGATCGATTAAGTTATTGTCAGTTGACTAACGGAGGACATTTGCTGAAATAAAATTATTTTTAAGTTTACGAATCTTTCTTTCGATATAATAAAACGTTATAAAATTATTTTATTTTTCGTTTTCTTCATGATCTTTTTCAATTTTGAATGCGAATAACTCCAAAACGCTTGGACTTAGGTATAGCACATGCTACATGACAAATGTTTAGAATTGTAAAGGTTATTCAAAATGCAATAAAAATTGGGTTGCAATTTTAAAAAAAATTTTTTAACATATCTTTTTGAGACACCCTGTATAAAATTTTTTTCGCAAAATATGCCCCGAGAAATATAAAATCGACGGGTCCGAGCGATTTTGAAAAAATTGTGCTTACGAGATATTGAATTTATTCCTTACTTTACGACCACCCGGTATATATATATATATATATATATATATATATATATATATATATATGTATATTGGCGGTAATCTTGACTGGCTAATTTAGATAAATAAATACTAATTGAGGTTGCAGTCAAAGTAGATAAGGACAGGTTTTAGATATGTTCCGGCAATGATACCTAAGCACCCACATTTTTCAAGTAATCGTTACTTTATCGTTGACTAGTGGCGATGTTTTGTTATATGTTAAAAATTTTATTGTGTATATGTGTAACTTTAATTAATGACGCATATATTGATTCATCCTACTACGCTACAAAGTCATAATATAAAAACAAAAGTAATATATTTTTCATCTAATTCCTAACACACTAGTTTATAAACAAGAGATCTTAACACATTTATGATCGTAACATGAATAAGAACCGAAAATTAAAACAACTGACGACGCTACAGACCATAGAGGAGAATGCTAAAGAATATATTGTGTTGCCCTATTATGGACTTACATCAGAAAAACTGGCTAAATTTCTACGTAAGTTTAAGATAAAAGTAACATTCACGGTCCCCAACAACATTAGCAAACAACTATGTTGATTTAAAGATTTGACATCAAAAATCTGTTGCCTGGTGTCTATAAGCCTAAATGCGAAGACTGTCCTTCTGTATATGCGGAAATTACCATAAGAAATATTACCGAGAACACAATAACATTTCCGACAAATAAAAATAACAGCAAAGGTACACAGTACTCACATTTTGCTGAATATTCTGATAACGTCGAAATTTTGGGCTCGAACAATACTAATAATGTTATTAAACTGACGGAGAAATTTTACATTCACCGACTACACAACAATAAAGACGTTAATTTGCTTAATGGGGTAATTAGCCAACCACCCATCATACCCCAGATTGTTAACATAAGGTGTTTACTGGGATTTACCAGGATTCTATCTAGATTAGGTTATTTTGAATTGTATATTTATTCATGTTATGACCATAATTTGTAAAATATCTTGTTTATAAATTAGTGTGTTAGGAATTAGATGTAAGGTAATTATTACTCATTGGTGTTTTTTATATTATAACTTTGTAGCGTCCCTGAGGATGAATCATGTTTAAGATTCGAAACTTGTATAATAATTTATATAATACAAATTTATTTTTCACTTCTGCTACAGTCAAAATGTATTTTTTCACACCGAAATGATACGGTGTTCTCACTTTCCTCTTTGTTTAACCAAGTTCTATATTCTTAAATAAAGAATGCCTATATGTTACAAATTAAAGGCAAAAAAGTTACATTATTTGACTTACCCTCGTAAGTTGAGAACTTAATTTCCAGAATTTTAGTATCATGTTGATGATTGTCCTTTAAGTGGCATATTATATCCATAGTGGATTTAAAGGAAACTTTCTAAGCATTTATATAGCTGGTCTGAATGATATTTAATGACTTGTTTACGACGTTCTACATGTACAACCTTTCTATGTTTGTTAACATTGGCCTGCTTCGAAAAAAAATTTCCAAATATTAAACAACAAACACTTCTACTCGACATTTTTAGAGTTTCAAAGTGAAGTACTTCCAAAATAGACATTCAGCAAGAGTAAACAATAAATTTTTAGATTATATTGACAAACACCGCCCGTAATACCCGAACAGCGCATGCGTTATTCATGGAGCCTATTAGGCATTTTCAAGTGACGTCACAACGTATGACGTTTGCCTGATGTTGGACAACTTTAACACACATTCTTACGGGATGTGATTGTTTTCTGACAATTTTATCGAAAATTGTAGCCAGTGAAAATGTTTCTGTGCTAATACTTGTAAATGAGGATTGTATTGATACAATTCACCAGAAATACGTAAATGGAGTGAACAATTGTCCTACATAATATTGAAAAGTTCGTGCAATTTTTAAGGTTAGTTATCATCAAACTCGTCAAATTAAGGACTTACATTCAAAATGTATATGTTATCGATTCGTCACTACACTAGAATACTGCTATAAGGCTTTCAATATAATATTTACAAAATTAATTGAACCTTATATCAAAATAGCAAAATAGCATTTTTGGTAGTGTTAATAAAACTCAGGTTAAATTTAGATTTTACTTTGTTTCCTTATAAATTTCATGTTAGTATCCCAACTATTTCTAGAATTTTCTAGTCGACACTAGTAAATGTAATGTACTTTTGACTATGTAAATTTATTCTATGGCCTTAAAGAGTCAAATTAATAAATCATACCACCTTGTTGAAACAGGCATAATTATAAATTGCTTTGAAATTAAACTGCAAAAGACAAAAAAATTGGAAATAAAGTGCACAACTTGGTCTACCTATAAACTCATAATACTATCAAAGTTCTCATAGGGATAACACCAGCAGGCTCGATATCTTATATTTCACAAGCAGATGGTGGAATCACTTAAAGCCATTTGTTCTGAAATTTAACAAACTTGACATGGACTTTATTAAAGCAAATAACAAAATACTTACAAATTTCTATTGCAATGTCGTAAAGGCACGAATACGTGTTCATAAAATCTAACCCAACTGTAATATACACTAATAATGTTCACAAATTAACTATGAAATAGCTTAACATTATATACTAACACTACAATAAGTCAATTATCACGATTTTTTGTGGAGAAAACACTCAAAAATCACGGCAAAACACGTAGGTTCCTATGAAACGCTAATACAAGTTGTCCAAGATCAGCTGTTAGAGAAGAAACTTGTGACGTCGGTGACGTACTTGAAAATGTCTAATTCCTATTTTTAGCTGCCACTCAAAATACCGTGTTGCACTAGCTGTAAAATCAGGCGACAAACTTTTATAACGACGGAATACAAAAACTTGTTATACGATATGGTAAGTGCCTTAATATTGGTGCAGCGCCCGCTCTAGCATTTACGCCACCCCGGACAAACAGACGTAATGCCGCCCTCCCTCCCCCAATAAACATATACTTAAATGTATAAATATATATATATATATATATATATATATATATATATGCGCTTCATGTCCACTAATGGGCATTACGTTCAATGAATAGATAAAAATAAATTGATTTTAAATTTGAAAAACATTTATTTGGAAAAATACATGTACCTAACATAAAATTAACAGTCAAGTAATACAAAACAGCAGAAATAAGAAAGTAGCTCTTTAATCCCTAGTTACAAAGATGCATAAGTGTACAATCAAACAAACAAAACATATAACATATACAAAATAAACTAAAGTAACATTAACTACGCTAAACTCACTAAAAACTTTTTTTTCTCACTTTCAGTTCTGCAAACTCTTATTATTTGTTTCATTTTTATTTGATCAGCAATTTCATGCTCAATTGCCAAAATAGCCAAACCGTTAAGATGATTTTGAGTTGTAGTGGAACATAAGAAGTTCTTAATTAATTTTAATTTAGAAAACTCTTTCCCCACTCGCTACAGTTACTGGTATAGTGAGCAATCTTCTTAAGGCAACACTAAGGTTTGGACTTTGGAGCAAAATTTAACATTATTAGTAATTTCAGTGCATTGCTTACGGTGTCTTTTTCCCAAAAGCGCAGAAACGGCAGATATTTCGTCTGCTAATTCCATCCCATTAATCTCAACAGAATCGCCATTAGTTAAAATAAGTTCCAAATCCTTGCAGTGTTTTAATAGCGTTTCTTTAGGCATGGTTTTTAAATCGTATATATTATATAAGAATTGAAAATTGTTACTATGGTGACTAAGATGTTCACTAGTGCACTTAGTGCTTGATCAATTATAAAACAAAAAAAATCTGTCTTATATTTTTCTTTGGAATCTTCAATAGGATCATCTCGTGCTTCATATGGGAAGTTGGGTTTCTTTCTTCTTACGCGATGTCGTGGTATTGTTGATTCAAATTTACATTCAACGTCAATTTCATCAACCAATTCTCTTGCATCAACAATAGTTCCATTGAACGCTTTATCCGTACTTAAATCCTTAAAGAATGTTTTGCAGTTTTTTAGAAGATCAAGTGCAGATGCTAAATCGAAATCTTTTGTTTGCATAAGTTTGCTTATTGGATTAATACAATTTCATATTTTATGCCAAAGAACTATTGAACACAAAAATTTAAACTGTTTAATACAATTTAATAAACCCAAACCTTCGTCTCTTATTAAATTATCAATTTCTTGGTTTGCATAAATGCTTAACAAAGCGTCATACACCCCTCCCATATGAAATCTTAAAGGCTTTAAGCCCTCTATCCTACTCTCCCATCTAGTGTCACTCAATGGTTTTAATGTTAAAATCCTTGGACATGTTTTAGAAGTATTGACCATCGAATAGTACATGCAAAAAAATAAATATATTTTTGGACTATATTGAGAAATTAGCGGCTTCTAAGGATGCCTTTGCCATATCATTAACCACTAAATTGAGAGAGTGGCTACTACACGGAACGTAGAATGCACGCGAATTTAAACTTTTAATTCGAGATTGCACTCCTGCTTTATCGCCCCTCTAATATCCTGCAAATTTAAACCCAAAGCATTAAGTTCTCCAATTATAATTTCAAACAGTTGTTTCCTGTGGATCTTTCAACTGGAAGGAAGCACAAAAACTTTCGTTAATTTTTATTTCAGCTTCATTGCAATCCAATTTATTAATTGAAACATATCTGATTACAAAGTCATTTGCTCCACCTTACTAATGTCAGGAGTACAATTTAAAATTATGGAATAGTATTTGGCTTTTTTATATCATTAATGATATGTGATTTCACACTTTGATGCAGCAGGTCTATTATCTTGTTTTGTATATTTTTCCCGAGATAGTGACCTTTACTCTCTCTTTTTGAGTACTCTGCGCAAGTGCTCTTCCATAATGGGATAAAAATTAGATAGCAGCTCAATTATTTTTAATAAGCTACGGTTATTATGCTCAAACAACTTGTCGCTTGTACCTTGAAAAGCTGGACAACTTTTACCGAGGATGATAGTGATTGCAACAATTCTTAGAAGCACCTCGTACCAATGATTTGTTTCAGCATTAATAATTTTCTGTGCAGCCGCATCTATAGTTTTACAACACTTTAATTTTTGATTCAGTTCTAGCCATGATTTTTGGGCCTGGATGTGGTTTTAGAAATTTCATGGTCTTTTAATGTTTTAACGAGGTGTTTCCAACTTTTAAAACCTTCTTTTGAAAGGGAACTGATCACACGACAGAAAATTTTGTAGCAATAGCAGTATATACATACAGTTTCTTGAAATAGAGTACACGAGCCAGTATCTTGCAACTTGCTCTCCATTGCTTAAAAATCGTGTATAATAATGTGCACTATATTTTCGACCAGAGTCATCGGAAAGGAATTTGTAATTGTGCAATGGTTTAGATGGACCTTGTTTTACCAAGAAACTTCTTTCGCCCTCTCCTAAAATTGATGACCACAATGCTGGATCTGTGCTTAAACTTTGCAGAGCGCTGTTCGTAAGTGCCAGGTTGCTGCCAATTTTTATAGTACTTGGCGGCGGAATTGTGCCAGTTCCTGTTGATTCCGAAATATCGTCTAGACTTTGGTTGTCGTCACTCCCTGACAATTCCGATGTTTGATTTTTTGCCTCCTCTTTACTTTTGGTACTACCAGACGAACTCTGAAAATAGTTCTTTAAAGCGCCAGCTTGTTTTTGCCTTTCGGTTTCCTTTTCCATCCTGCGTCTTTCATATTGGTAGCCAGATAGTTTTCTTCTTCCATCAGCAGACATTCTTAAACATATTGAGATATCTTCAATTAAACAAATATAATAATAAAAATTAAACGTGAAGGTTTATCCTCCCCAAAAAACAAGTATTCTTTAATTTTAACAAAAAAAAATACAACAGACTTTTGAATTTTATTATGAACCACTGAGCTAACTTGGATTCTGGAATCAGTAAAACTTTCATATTTTGTGCGAAAAATTTCAGCCCTCTGGTATGAAACAGTAAAAATATGTTTAAAAAATTTGTTAAAAAGTCGCAAATTTTGCAGGATCGTATTACTACAGGAGCGAGGAGCTGGTCATATATCCTTAGATACATTTTTCTCCATATTTCTACTCGAAGAATCTGTCATTGAAATATGTATATATATTTTCGAGAAAGCCTGCATACTTTCAGGTGGCATTGTTCTGAGCTCAAAACCACTTAATCTGGACGCCAATAAATGAATTAAAATAAATTACCTGATACCTAATTACAAAAGCAAGTAAATGAAATAGAAACTTAAATCAAGTAAGTAGCAATAGTAGTAGGTAGGTACTGGTAGTTATAAGTAGCAACAGCAAGACAACAGTTGAAATCGCTTTCCAATTGATCACTTCTAAATTGACTCAGTTACGTTTACACCACTGAGTCTTAATAATAAAAATATCATTGTATAAAGTAATTAAATTATGAAATATAATACATACTTACATTTTTGTAGAATAATAAAAACAGACCCACGTCGACGAGTTGCGATAAGTAAACTATAAGTGCAAGAGTACTTTGCATTCGTCCTGAGTAAAAGAACTTAACATGAAATAGATCCGCGAACCGTTCCGTAAAGACAAGCGCATTAGACATGCGCCACCGCTTATCAGGTTTTCTTCAACATGCGCGCCACCGAGCCACTGCCGGTTTTAAAATCCGACGGAAGCCGGTTTTAAAATCCGACGTAAGCCGGTTTTTAATGTCATTAAATTTTAACACTTTCTTCATGTATACGATGCTGTAAACGTTTTTCTTTAGCACTATGTTTTAGTCTCAAAAAAGCTTTGTATCCGGTCCGGTGCGACGTGCGAGCCGAGACTAGTTCGGTTGCAAAAATGACGTCATAATGCGCAAATACCAATATTCGTTCGGACGATCTCATTTTTAAAATTGTAGGGGAGTACAATAATTTGACACACTTAGTTTGTTTTCGCGCGTACGAAGTTTTTGTGATTATTGTTGTATTTGCTTGCTTTGATCGATTTATAATAATCAGAGTCTTTTAAGGTTACAAACAATAATTTATTTGCTACGTAAGGTAAGAATTGTTGTTATAACGATAGTGTATATATTATAAACCTTACATGCACGGCACTGTTTTTTCCGTACTTATTTTCTCGCGCAGAAAATGGAATTACGTCAAAATTTACACTACGATTACCGTCCCAATGCATTGTCAACAGGGTTACTATAAATAAGATTAATTCTACTAATAGTTGATAGAGGTAATCTTACTATAAATGGTCAGTAGAATATATTTCACAAAGCAATCACTTGCTTTGTGATATATTTAACAAGACTGAGCGACTTCTATTTATAGTCAAAACGCTTCCCACCACAAATTGTGAAAAATAATTGCAACTGTCTAAACTCAGAACTTTTTCATTTATTTATTAAATATATATCATAAAGAAACAAAAAAGGTCAATTATATTTAATTGTGCTACTTATGTTATTTGTTTATTTAATTAATTGAATGTCTTTAATCATACTCATTTGATTATAGTACTCCAAAACTTAAACAAAATAATTTATAAGGCATGCCGGCCTTTAAATCTGCCGCCCCGGACAAATGTCCGGGTTGTCCGCCCCCTGAAGCGGGCCCTGATTGGTGGCAATTATGTAGAAAAGTAGACAAAAAGTGGACTTTCATGTAAAACAAAATTGCTACAAAAGTTTACTACTAGTTTTTTTATATATTAACACGGTACTTACTTAAAACACACGCCTGGTACATTCAATCTATTCCATTGGAATAGACACCTCCTACTTATTCTCACATTATAGTTACTACAATTTTATGTCTTTCTTATGGATTAAAACGAAATATTATTAGATGCCAAACAGCCACTTCGTTTCTTGCACAGAACTGTTGTGTTCTACATTTTACTATTTTTTCGGTTTATTTTAGCAACTTAGCCTGTTTGTACTTTTTTTCTAGTTTCTCAGTTGAATTTTAGCAATGTATGCATTATTAACATAATTGTAATTAATAACATTACAATATACTGTACAATAATAGTTGCTCATTGTATAAGTATGTGTAGGCATACCCGCGTTCATAATTTATGTTTTAATTTAATAATAGTCAAGAAATCAAATATATGATGCGTAGATCAATCACACTATGAAATTTTAATATGACTTTCATCTAGCACAATTACATTTTCTTTAATTACTGCAATGACCGTGCACATAGTTCATATTAAATAATTAATCCCAATAATGTAATAACCTATAGACATTCCTACTATGAAGTAGTATAGAAAGAATTCCAATTAAGGTAAACAGTACTATGGAGAAAAAGCAGCTGAAAAATATGTATTACAGCTTAGAACCACTCAACAAAATAATGAGATTTTGTGGGTTATTTTCATTTCAGTCAAAACTAAAAATAACTCACTATTCAGATTATGGTATCTGTTTTCAAAAATTTTATTGGTAGTTGTGTGTATGCATAATTTTATAATATGTCCCACTAATTTGCAAAATATGGAATCGGTTGTATACGAGTTGTTGAAGTATGGAAATTATTTAACAATAATTCAATACATTCTGCTTTCCTGCTTGCAAAACAAAAGATTAAAGCTTCTTGTAAAAAATATGATAAACATAGACCAAATCATCAACGAATCAACAAAACAACAGATAGATTATGCCGCATCACGAAAGAAATTAGTAATTTATATATTATTGTGGTCGGCAATACATGGTATAAACTTTCTTGGAGGGTTAATAATGACGTTCACTGAAAATCTTTATACTAATCAAGCCTATATGTGCACTTGCTTATCCTCGATTACTATAATATATAACAGTGCCATAAACTGCCTTATACATTTCTTTTTAACGGAACTAACCCAACGTTTCCACAACACAAATATCTATGTCAAAACAATATATTTCTCTAAAATATCGAAAATCCAATTAAAAAGGTTTCTCAAGATTTATAACGAATTGTACAAATTGGCAAAAGACATTAATAAAGCATTTGAAGTTGTAATGCTGTTTAAGATATTGCTGTGTACTCTGTTTATATTGTGCGCTTTTTTTTGGGTAACTGCAGGAAATACAACCGGAGTTCCTATGAATAGTTTAATTATAGGTTGTGCGTATTGGATATTAATAAATGTAGCAGACATTATTATTAACATTAATGGATATGTGAAGTTGGCTAATGAAGTAAGTCGTTTTTCATACTAATTTTTACTTTCGTAAGACTATCAATAACTTGCCTATTAATTAATTCGTAGAGCAACATACATGCAATCGACTTTTTGTCACTATCGATAAACAGATTTACAGCTCTACTCAGCAAACAAAGAGAGGTGATACTGGCGCTACAGTAGCTTCTAATGTACAATTCGAAAAAAAATATTTGGACGCTTAATTTAGATGTGTATTGTTGGATGCACATAAGTGTATTGTGTGCGGCATAACCAGTGTAACTAATATTTTCTTGACAAAATCACAAAGATAGAAATAACTTTATTAAACTTAAAAGCCTAAATTATTATAAGCAAAGTACAGGTCGTAGGGTCAAATCCTACTCAAGGTAAACTTTTTATTTATTTATGTATTTAATAAAATTAATAATAATTTTTTAAAAACCTAAACATTAATATAAAATGTTTAGTAACAATATTAAGCTTTACAGAAACAGTTTTAAATATTTTAGTATAAGATCTACAATTCATTTTGATTAAAATTTTTATAGTTTATCGAATGAATTAATGAGTTATTTGTTAGGCAAAGTTTAACAACACAATGTAATTGTTAAGTTAAGAATCAAAATAAATTGAATACATATTAAAACAATCGAAAGGAAACCATATAAAAATCAAAACGTTTTAAATTTTACGGCAAAATTATTTTATGTTATTTTCTTAATCTTCAGCTTCCGAACTTGTGTCATCTTCCGACAAACCAGTATTCACCACAAATTCCAAACTTTCCACTACTTCATCAAGTAATCCATCTTTCTCCCCATTTCTTGAGCCAATCGATCCACATGCTTGCAATGTTTTTGCAATAATAATGTTTCGAGCCTCAGAATGTAAAGTTTTCTTCATAGTTCTAGCCATAATAGGGATAACCTTAAAACATAAAAATTACATTTTTATTCAAATTCTTGTACATACTGTAACAACCCTTTTTGAGTTGTATTAAAATATAGCTTAATTTAAGGTCTTCCATTCGTTCTGTTGTAAATATAAGAAAAAAGTTTTTAATTATTGAAATATAGGTATGGGGTAGGCAACTTAATTTGCATATCTTTTTAAGGGTTTATAGTGCATATCTTCTTAAGTGTATATACTTCTTAAAGGTTTATATTCTCATAAATTGTTTTCTAATCATTTGATTTGCGCAACGCGTCATCATCATCATCTGACATCCTCTAACTTTCAAAGCATCAATTTTTTTTTACTTCCTGGTGAATGTTGAAGCAGGAAGCTTTGTTGTTTTGGTTTTCCACCTAAATTTTAGTGTAAAGTGCCATTAATTTAACGGTAAGATATCTTTTAACGCGTAATACTAAAAATTAAAACATTTGCTCTTTTCAGGCACTTTTTTTTTACGGTTACTTTTATTTTACTGATTTACAATTTAATTACATTTTAAGTACGCATTTAATTTTACTGTTGCGTACGCTTTCATTTTATGATTTGCAATTTTGCATTGAAAATTTCAAGAAATGCAATAAATGAATTCTTAAATTTCATGAAGATTAATTTATAATAAGGATAATTCCATTTAATGGGTGTGGTTGACAACATAAAAGCATTGTTATTGCAATAAATTGCGCAACATTACACAAGGATTACATCATCTTGGTTTACATTCTGCATCATTTTTTTTTATAATACCAGGGATCCTCAAGAAGATTTTGAATATATTGTACAGGTATTTATTTTTAATGATTATTAGTATTTGAAGGTTTTACAATTAGTTCTTATGATATATTTTATTTAACCCTTTCACTTTATATATTTAATAAACATAGTTGTTATTTTTTATTGTTTTACATTTGGATAAATTTTAGTGTAGAACTCGGTTTAGTTGTTCCGAGTATAATTTAAAAATAACTTGGCGCCGAGATCATTTTATTACTATTACATTTCATTTTATTATTTATGTTCAGTGGAAAATAACACAGCAGATTTTGTGGTAAACAAGCAAATCAAAATATTGAATCGGCCCACTTGAATTTACCGACTGGGACAAAGGCATTATATGTGGTGAATGGTTAGTATCTCCAGTTAGTTTTGGAGAACTTTTACTCTTATTTTATTTATTAATTATTTACTTATTTATACTTATTTCTTTATTTCATTATTAAACTTATTATTTTAAACCATTTACACCACTTATTTTATACTGGCACCGTCACCACTACATTACAATACCTTTATTTAACAAATAAAACAACCAAAGAAATCTTCAAAAAAACTGATTTTAACAAACAAGAGTAACACTGTAAAAGGATTAAGTAATAAAACGCACGCGGAAAATGTCAGCTGTAAACTGCAATAATTTACTTTTAACTGTGAGTGTAGGAATCTACCATCTTAGAATTCTCTAATATGATTGGACAAATAATTCGCCGCGTCAAAAATTTGAAATACATTATTTTAGTTGACATATTTTCCGAGTATCTTGTTTGCTGAGTGGAGCAGTATTATAATCTATTTTTTTTATTTGCCCCCTGGAAATGAGAGTTAATTTTAGAAAGTTGGTATAATATTTTTGATTAATTAATTTTTCGCAGCCGTCCCGAAAATAGAACTTTCGGTATGATATATTAAATCGAAAGTGAAACTTTACACAAATCACCGAAAGTAGCTATTTTCGGAATGTTATTTTTACTTTCGGGACGATTTTTTACTTTCGGAAAATTTTCAATATCTATGTAGGCGGCCTTAGCAACGACACTTACGGAATTTTTATTATGACATCACTTGTCAAAATAAATTTGTTGATAGTTCCACTGTATTTTCAATTTTCCAATCCAGAAATGGAAATCGACAACGAAAGTAACGAGGAAATAATTATTCCACATGAAATCAGTGAAGCTGCTAAAGCCGCTACTTATGAGTTGTTGCCGGTAAAGTCAAGAGAGAGGTATGAAATGATCTATAATTTGTTCCAAAATGGCGAGATGATAAAAATGTGTTATTATAAATGAAGAAGTCATTCTTGGGTATTTAGTAGAAAAATCTAAAATCTTAAAACCGTCAAGCCTCTGGAGCAATTACTCGATGCTTAAGTCCACTATTAACATTAAAAACAATATAGATATAAGCCGATATCCCAAAGTTATCGCTTTTCTTAAAAGGAAATCCGTAGGATACAAAGCAAAGAAATCAAGAGTTCTAAATAAAGAAGAAATAGATAAATTTTTATCAGGCGCTGATAATAATATTTACTTGGCGATAAAGGTAAAAATAAAATCAAATTTTTCTTCTTTCTCTTGAAGAATTTGTGTCTACTTATATTTTAGGTTGCATTAATAATTGGGTTGGCAGGTGCTTGTCGGCGTGAGGAATTTTGAAATAAGCTTAGATAATATAGAGGATAAAGAAACAATGCTAGTCATAAAATTCCTAATTCTAAAACAAATATTGAAAGAACTTTTGTCGTCATTGGAGAAGATAATATTTCTTTATACAGAAGATATTTGTCATTACGTCAACCCAACACACCACATCGTAGATTATTTGTATTTTACAAAACGGCAAATGTACTGTACAACCCATTGGTATTCACAGTTTTGGAAATATTGCCTCCAAAATTGCCGAATATCTTAAATTGCCACACCCAAAGGATACACCGGCCACTGTTTACGAAGAAGTTCAGTCACTTTATTAGTTGATGGCGGTGGCAGTATCACCAATTTAAAGAGACACGGAGGGTGAAAATCGACGAATGTGGCAGAAGGATACCTAGAAAATTCTTTAAGAAACAAAATTGACATAGCCTCCAAGATTCAAAATGGCCGTAACGAAATTAATATCTCGAAAGCTAGTACAAGTACTGCAACGTCTAATACTAATTTCAACACAGCCACTTCTGTTAATATTCCTAATACTATTAATATAAGTAATTGTTATAATTGTACAATTAATGTTCATAAGTAATATTTATAGTATCTATCCCTATTATTTTTTAATATTTTATCTAATAAACGGCTGCAGAAAATATTGTGTAACGCTACCGAAAGTGATTTTACGGGACTCACAGCCTTCCAGGACTCGCCTACGGCTCGCCCTGGAAGCTGCCTACTCATCCGTAAAATATCACTTTCGGGACTTGTTACTAAATAGCTATTATTTTCACATGATTGAATTGCCTTTTTAAGTATTAAAAATGAGGATTTTTAAATATCCGTTTCCATAGCAACATACAGAGCGGTTTGATAGTAAGTAATTTAAGTTTATACGAAATATGAAAATATAAACTTTCACCATTATCACACATAATGAAATACTCGTCTTTTTTGGGTTTTTTTAATATTTTTTTATATGAAATAGTTTAATATATTAATTTTAATATTTTTTCAAGTTTCTGTAAAGAGCATCAATAAAATTATGAACGGATGTGACGAACAGGTAAATTTTGCTAGGTTAGGTCGACAGACAACTACTAGTGACGATATATTCTAAAATTATGTTTTTCGCAAGGACTTACAGCAACTCATTTGCCAATACAATTCACAATTTACGATCGACAAACTTTTGACCGACAGTCGCAAACATTTGGATTTTAAGGGTAGTAGGTCAAGTTTATTTGAAATTATAAAATTGATGGGGTACAAGTACAAAATTTTTAATGGGCTTAACAACTATGCGAAAAAAACATGTTATTGAATTAAAAATCACTTTTGTCAAGAAGTTCATCCAATTTCTAAATTCAAGTGAGACTGCATCTGAAGGCAAACATTTTACAATATTACACGTGGGTTGTAAGTTTGACATCTTAGAGGGGTGCGATTACTTAATGGATTCACAAAATAATGACCGTGACTATCACAAAACAATGACTGCAGAACTTTTCCAAAATTGGGTGATTAATCAGTTAATTCCTGATTTGGATAGACTGCAATCAAAATGTGTGGTGGTAATGGACAATGCACCGTTTCACTCAGTGCAGTTGAACAAACCACCAACTTTTTTTTTTTGATTAACCACAATGTGAAAATTATCGACAATTTAACAAAAAACAATTATGGGAGTTGATTAAACCATTTTGAGAACATCTTACTAAACGGTTTGTAATTAACGACATTTTAAAAAACCATATTCATGAAGTCCTTCGTTTACCTCCATACCATTGTCAATTCAATCCAATTGAGTTGGCATGGGGTTATTACAAGACCTTCTATAATAAGCACATAAATTCGCAACCTAAATCAAAAGATAGGTTTGCAAATTTATGGCGGTTTGCTCTTTCAAAATGTAGGCCCGACATGTGGCAAGGTTATGTAAATCATTCCAAAAAAATAATTAGGAAGACTGGACAAAACTAATGGGGTCAATTTCTGTTGAAAATATTCCACCATTCATATTTCTCTCGAGGAATCAGATTCAGAACTTTCTTCTGAAAATGATGAACCTAATTCAGATGTACGAATAATAGAGATGGAATAAGGACTTGGACTTGACACTTTTTACTCAGACTCTCTTGAAAGAATCTGAACTCACGATTCAATTGGCAGTTATTAAATATTTTTAAACTACCTGAAGGACAGTAAACGATAAAGCAGTGTGTTACGTTATTTATTTGTTTTTAGTTTGTAATATTGTTGAAAATAAATGTTTTTTAGTTGCATCAAATTATTTTGTGAAATTTAATGAAAATCTTTTATTTCAATTGAAAGACACTCCAGAATAAATTTATGGGTAAGTTATAATAAGGCCATACTTCTTCACTCCAAATTCAATAGGCTCCTTCTATTATTATACAGTGATCCGTGGTTACCATTCATTTCAATTACATGTGGCAACTGTTAAATTAATTTTGACATATAATCTGATTTGAGGTTAGTCAGAACCTTTGACTAGAAAAGAGAGGGAACGCATAATACCGGATACCAATCTGTTACCATTCGGCACCAAAATGTTGAAAGAAAAGAGAAATATATCCTCTCTATCTGTCATATTACGGAAAGACGATGCTCGAGTTTGTTTGGCACAAAACCAATGGTGACCGACAGTATTTGGTCTCAATTTTTACGCATGTATGAAATGTATGTCCCCTCTCTTTTCTAGTCAAAGGTGAGAACCATCTAATACCAGCATACTTTTGGTGTAATAATAAAACACCCCAAATCTAAGGGGGTCAAATAAAAAAATACATTATACCTTATAATTAAAATGCTTATTTTTTAAGGTACTAATCCTGTATTTTTTTGTCTTTAAATTAATTTATATATTTCAATAACATTTGCAGTTATCGTTTTCAGTAAATTGTAATATATTTAAGAATTACTTGAGATGTGAAAATGAACTTATGAAATATGAAAATTTGCGTTTTATCTAAAAGATCATAATTATGTGTGATAATAATGAAAGTTTACATTTCCACACTTATTACCTCATTTTACAAAGTCTGACACTAGTCAGCAGTAGGTCAATAATATCAAGAACGTAATGTAGCGCAATGTAATAGAATGTATGCGCCACATTAAATTGCAATTTATTGTTTGTAAATTGGACAGTAGGATAATTACTATAAAGTGATATTAGATTTAATAAACATTATTAAATTAGATAACAGTAGTTCAAATACTCATGGGTGCAAGGACCTGTCTATAATGGGTACAAGTGACGAGTAACCCTTGCATCCCCAACACATTTAATCTCAACTAACCCAAGATTAAGCATTCATCTAAGATCACGATATGCAAGCATCTTTTAAATGACCACGGAGAAGTCCTGAAGAAGATCACGAATTTAGCACCAACCAATAGACAAACCAAGTTCTAGCGAATCCCACACTCAACATACCGGGACCAATAAATGTGAGCAGAGTTAGTTTTAATAGAGTATTAAGTAGTTTTTGTCCCTTTTTAAATATGGGATAAGTAGGTTAGTTTTCCTGTCTTCTGGTATTCGTGATGTATTAAATATTTGTTGTATTAGTTTTGTAATTTCTTGTTTTAACTTACATCCACCATACTTCAGCATTTCGTTCGTAATGCCATCTTCGGCCGGTGTTTTTATGTTTTTTAGCGTCTTCATTGTCTCATTGATTTCTTCTCCGCTCAATTCGATTATTATTCTTATGGGCTCTTCGTGGTGGGTACTTCTTAGTATTCGCTGGCATACAATTTTTCAAGGTAATTTACCCAGGTTTCTTCTTCTATTTTATTAATTTGGATTCAAGGTGGACATCAAGGAGATTATTATCAGAAACAGCTAAAATATTCGACATCAAGGAGATTATTATCAGAAACAGCTAAAATATTCGACCCGTTGGAGTGGAGTCCAGTACTTATAACAGCCAAGCTGTTAATCCAAGAATTATGGTTAAACACAATAAACTGGGATCAACAGATGCCCGACAGTATAATCACGAAGTGGATGGAGTTTCGCAATGATCTTCATAGAAGAATTTCAGATACCAAGGTGGATCCACCACACATAAGACCAACGACAGCTGCACGCATCCGAGAAAGCGTACTATACAACAGTCTGCACCAGAATCAATGTAGGAAATACACGAGAACGAAGGAACCATGTTTAATCTCGGTTGTATGTTAAATAATTTGTATAACACACAAAACTGAAAATTTTAAACTATTGCGTAATACATTTCGTATTAAATATAAGAAAGCCATCAGATTTGCTAAAATTACAGCAAATGACAGTCTTATTTCACAAGCAGTAAATAAGACGAAAGATATGTGGCAAGTAATAAATTCACACAGGAATTCAAGGAGTATTTCTCCATCGGTTGATATAAGCTCGGACGATTTTAATTCTTTTTTTTTAAAAATGGCAACTAAAATAGTTAAGGATTTACCAAAAAATTCTGCGCTTTAGATGTGTGCAAGGTAAGCGTGAATTCAAACATTCGATTTAACTTTCAAGAAATATCTCAGGCTGAAACAAGAGATATATTAATGAGTCTCAAAAATAGTAAAGCTAAAGACATCTACGGCATTTCCATCACCCATCTTGTTAAAAAAATATTGGCCTTTATGTTGCACCTTTAACAAAGTTAATAAATGACGCATTTAGATCTGGCTGTTTTCCAAAATTACTAAAGGTTGCTTCCATTGTGCCCTTATTTAAGTCAGGGGATATAAACGAAATTGCCGATTATAGACCTATATCTATATTACCGACGTTTTCTAAGGTATTTGAAAAGGCGATGAGTAGGCAGATTTACAAATATTTTGAAGATAACCAGATTTTTTATTCTGACCAATATGGTTTTAGAAAACCTAAACGTACGTCGGATGCATTAATAAAATTTGTAAATACCACATTAGACTGTTTTGAAAACGGTGCATACACAATCGCTATGTTCCTGGACTTAACCAGAGCATTCGGTTGTGTATCGCACAATATCTTGCTGCAAAAATTGAGAAGTATATATAATTTTAGCGAAAGCAGCGTTACACTAATCTCGTCATATATATCAGACAGATTTCAGCACGTTTCTTTCAATGGAATTCTGTCGAACAGACTTTCTATAACTCGTGGTGTTCCCCAAGGATCCATTCTTGGTCCTCTATTGTTTCTGATTTATTTCAACGATTTTCCAGACTTTGTAAACATTTATGCTGATTGCATTTTCTACGCTGATGATACAACCCTTTCTGTAAATGAACAATCGTTAGATGAACTTATTTTAAAACAAAAAAAAGTACAAACCTTAGCGTCACAGTGGTTCATACCAAACGAATTAAAATTAAATGAAACAAAATCAAAAACTTGTTGCTTTCGCTACGTCCGCATTCACATGTAAACACTCAATCAGTAAAATTTTTAGGTATACAGATTGATCCACACTTAAACTTTAATGTTCATACAGAAATGATAAGTAGAAAGATTAGTAAAAATATTTTCGTTCTAAGACGTTTGGCGGAAAATGTTTCCAAAAATGTTTTAATAAACGCTTACTACTCTAATACACTCTGTAGTAAGTTATGGCATAATGGTGTGGGGAAATTGTTCCTCAGCAAGCATAGTATTTGGACTGCAGAGACGTGCAGTAAGAATCATAAATGCACAGCGATATCAGGATGATTGTAAGATGTCTTTGTTGACTTAAAATTCTTACAGTGCCATCCCTGTTTATATTGGAAAGTATATTGTATGCAAAGACAACTTACACTTATTTAAATCGCAATCTGGTATACATGGCCATTATACACGATCGCGAAATAACATCAGAACCAACTACTGTAGGTTATCCAAAAGGCAGAAGGTTCCTGTATACATTTCTCAAAATCTCTTTAATTGTCTTCCCATTCAAATCAAAATGCTAACTAGATCAAACTTAAAAAATAAATTAAAAGATTTTTTGACTATTAAAGCGTACTACTCAATTAAGGTATTCCTGTGTGATGATTTATCTACTCCAAATTGATTACCTTCCCACATATTATTTAATTTTAACGTGGATGTTTTTAAAAGTTGTTTAATGTTTGTTTTTCTGTACTTTGCTAGTTATGGTATTTGTTTGTTTTTTTTCAAAATTGTTTTGTATATGTTTTTTATCGATATTGTGATATGACAAATGTAAGTGCTCTGCACAGTAACACACAAATAAATTACTGTTATTATTATTCAATTCTTGTTCAATTTGTGATTGAATATCCTGTCGGGTCGAGGAGTTTGTGTTCGGTTGTCGCTGAACACTAATTGTTATTTTAAACTGAAAATTTAAAAAAGTGCCTAATCTTAACTGGTTTTTCTGCTGATGGGCCACATGGAAAATTTAACAGACGAATAACCAAAGGCAGTAATTTTAATTAACATCTTATGCATTATATGTTATTCGATTACATTGTACTTCGAATTAACCCATTAACTCCCAAATTATTATTTTTTGTTTCTTTAAATTAAGAGTCCAGAATGTTATTCCTATTACTGTTTACTTTTATAAGAATTTTTGTTGATCGGGCTTATAGTTTCAAAACACACACAAATAGATCGCTGGGCGGATACCATATAAAATTAAATAAAAAATAATACGCTTTTTATTAAGAAATATATTATGTTAAATGTAAAAAATGCTTACAAAACTAAAATAAGCAACAATTATAGTGATGAAAGAAGGAAAACAAGCAGTGCACAGTGTGACCATTTTGAACAATATGTCAGTGGTCTTCCTGTACAGTTTGAATATTGGCAGCGCCTCTATTGCGTTCGTTTTGTGATAATATGATTTCTTCCATCATGTCCTTACATTTGTTAAACATAAGTCCTTGAAGTTGATGGGTTGGAAGTAGGTCTACCTTTTACAGCCCTGAACCGTGCCCCAATTTCAGGTAAGAAATGGCAATGGCCCTGCGAAATTCTTTTATTGAAAGGAGTTGTCGCTCAACTTTTCTGAACAACAGACAAGCACTCACAACTATTAAAAGGCACTAATACTATTTTTTCCCTCGTATCGGGATATGGTGTTTTTCCAACATTCAGTCATTCTGATCAACACCTCCCATACATTCGTTGTAGTTTTTGATCACTACCGGCTGTGGAATGGGTGTTTTTGCTTTTTCACTCTTATTCCATCTTTGTACGGACGCCATTGGTTCAATAAAATCGAAATTTATGACCATGGTGACGGACTTATTGTCATTCCATCTTACCAAGAGTGTTCTGTCTCTTTGTAGGACAGGGTCATAAACGCTCCAATCGCATTTTACTATTTCTTTTGCAGATACCAGTGGAGCGTTTGAAGTTCTGTTATTTCGCAAAGTCACCGTCGCCCGATATCTCCTTTTTCTCAAATGCGCCAATAATTATATATTTGTGAACAAATTCTCAAAGTATATTTCATCTGATGTAGGGCTGTGTACAACTGACAACATCGTGTTCACCACGCGTGCTCCAAGAGGATCTAACGGTTGATTTTCACTTGCCTCTTTTCCACAACATAAACTAAACTTGTATCAGTAACCATCGTGGACACATAGCCCACAGTTTATGCCCGAACCTAATAGGTTTGGAACGGATAAATTGTTTTATGTGATGGTGTCCATAGTAACGAACAATCATCTCATATATTGATAAGTGTTGGTGAAAAATTCCTCATTGCTGAAAGTTGACATTTATCATATCGAAAAGAGGTCGAATTTTAAAGGATTTGCATGACGATTATTCTGGGCTTGTCTGTCTTGAAGATGAAGTACTGATTTGATTCCTAAAAGTTTTGCGGGTCATTGCATTTTCACCAAATGTACTAATTTTCTGCCTCTGGCCAATAATCGCGTTCACTGATCAAAGCGTGTTATCCTGCAAAAATTAATATTCCAATAAAAGTTTTGATTTCATCACTAGATGTCGTAAACGACTGTCTACTTTTCACTTCCCTTGCATAACGAATTGTTTCTGACACTATCAGATCATGCACTTGTACATTGAAAAACTGTTCAAAATACTCTACAAGTGTTTTTACTTTTTTTTACTTTTACATTCTTTACGTTGGCAGCATAACCCTTTCATTGCGGGAACCGGGTAAACCTGCAAAACTCATGTCTATACCAAATACGCGGGAGACGGCTTTTCACGCAATTGCGAATGCAACTTAACATGTTTGAACATGATTTTCCGAATAAGCATGCGGTTTTTAGTTGATTCAGTAGTGAGTATCGAAGTGATACGTCACGTTAGACAGTGTTTATTTGTTATAAAGTAATTTTGCTAACCAAATGGAGTTGTTGTATACTAGGGACAAAGCTAATTATTTTGATGGGTCATCAGGCTCTGAAAGTGATTTACGAGTGAACTTTTCTTTTTAAAAATAAAAATTTTATTTGAAAAATGTTTACTTTCTGTAGTATAAGTCATTTAAAAAAAAATAAGGGAAAAATCGCACACATAAGTTAACCAGTTGTTGCGGAAGACGCGTAAACCCGTCCGTACCTGACTTACATATAACGGGAGACGGGTGCAACACCTAATTTTCCCCGTTTGGACCGCACGGCCACAAAGATTTTACCCGTACTGAAAAGGATAAGCAGCATCGCATTGTAAAAGATCATATTGGGATATTTTTCTGCCAATTGGTTTTTCGTTTCTGCGGTTTTCTTTTGGAAGTGGAAGTCGATGGCCCAGGTTGTACGAATTCTTCACCACTAAGATCGTCTTGATCAACTTGATCAATAATTTCCACTATGCTGGGAACATCGGCGACCACTGGGTACCGATTTTATCATCGTCAACTTCGCCTTCATCAGTAAGTTCATCCACTTCCGGTGCAAGTAGAGCCATGTCACGTTTAAAAAACTCGAAGACTTCATATATATATATTTTTAAAAGCTTTTGGGCTCATTTAAAACTAGAAATACAATAACATCCATATGGATTCCAATAATGTGCGAAGAGCTTAAGCGCAATACACCTACGCAATAAGTTTCGGCGCAACATGCGCAATAAACTACTGTGCAACCACGAAAAAGTTATATATATATATATATATATATATATATATATATATGAAGTTGATGTTCTTCCGGCTTGGTCTCGCGTAGATTCTCCTCCATGGTTCTTAAAAGAACCGATGTTGAAATAACGACGTTTCGGCATAATCTCATCTGCCATTTTCAAGTCTTCGTGTTCTGCTCCTGGTAATATATATATATATATATATATATATATATATATATATATATATATATATGTGTGTGTGTGTGTGTGTGTGTGTGTGTGTGTGTGTGTGTGTGTGTGTGTGTTCTAAAAATATATATTGGATTACTCAGTGGCTCAACGGTAAAGGTGTCAGGCTTGTAAGTGAAAGGTACCAAATTCGAATCTGAGAGTAGTCATGTGCTTGGGCAAAAATCATAACATATTAATTCGACTCAGTGCGAAAACAGACCTTCTCAGGACTAAGCCTGATGACGAAGGCAGAGTTCGCTTCGTCGCACTCAAAAAGCGAAAACGGTGGAAATAGGCCGATCAACTCAACTAACATGCTTGCTGCAATAGACCGATAGAAACTGGTTTATAACAAATATTTTCGTAAAATCTGTGGATACATGGTCGAAGTTGATTTTTAGTGGTGCATTCATTATTTTAAGTCTAAATATGCACATGCTTTTACTTCATTTGTATACGGTGTATTTTAAAACTAACTCAATTGCCAATTATATTGTAATACATACCATCTCATTTCCAAAAGATAAATACATATTATTTACACAATACTAAGTGTGTGAAAATATTTTTATGGAGAACCAAAATCAAAAACTTAAAATTAGGACAAAATTACGTTTTTAAAATTGTTTGTACACATACCATTATCGACACTTAACAGGGTGGCAATTTGCCAACTCATATAGCTGATTATAGGGCGAAATATTAAAAGCAATCAGATGAGTGAGAAATGTCCTTTCCCCACGTGTTGCACAATATACTTTTTCTACGAGTGCTAAGAAGTAAACATGAAATAAATTAATAGTACTTATTTTGAATAAACTGTGTAACATTACTTAACATCATCATTAATTGTAAAATTGAAACCGAATATGACAATGACAATAATAATTATTGATATTATTTACGATGATTTCTAAAGAGAATCGATCAATATTTTCGCATAGTATTGTGGACACTGCCAACATGCGGTCCGTGTATCAGATTTTCAAGTGCAATAGGACCCGTGAATGGTCTCCTGATTATATTCGATCCATAGCTTATACTTAGTTGCATTTCGGAATGGAGAGAAGACTGACTCTAATCACATCCTCTATGTTATTATGTTGTTCAATGTGAATTTCATTCTGTATTTCTCTTGGTCTAGTATCTTGTATATATGATGGAGCTAGTTTAAGTTGGTATGTTCCGACAGTGAGCTCACTCAAATATTCCATGGTTAAATATGGAATATTTTATCTTCAACGGAATCCATCATGCACAACGTCGTTGTAACCGTTCGGCTTCGACCCTTTTTTAACTGGTTCAGTGAATTCGCCCTGCGAAACAGTTCTTGTGCCAGCTGAGCGTTGGCGCCTTGCATGGTTATGGGTGCAAAGTACCTATTTATAATTCAAGCACAAATAAGAAGATGATCCTGCAAATGTTTTGCGTCATGAGTCGAAATTCGGTGTTTGAAAACTTGAAAACTGTCCTTAGTGTCCAATTCGCGTTCATATTATCCATCTAGTCTTTACCAATCTCGGTATATTTAGCTCTTGTACGGAAAGTCACAGTTGGCCTTGCCTGATAGAAGCTGGCCACTGTCAAAATAAATCCATCGGGCGCAACTACTAGGATTGGTTTCAACAAGTGGTATCCTTTGTGAACACTATATGTTTGCCGAAGGGTTTGAAAATTAGAGCTTTTTTCCACGTCTACATAAGTTCCATCGATGTATGCTGTAGTCCTTTCTTAATTAGGATCAAGATTGTATAAAGTATTGACGAATTCCGGAACGTGATTGTGGATATAATTCTGTCGTGTTATCGAATTAACTCCAACATTTTCTTCTATCAAACGAATTTTTAGGGACTGACGAACTTTGCTAACTGCCATGCTCCCTGCTTGTCTAGAACTATAACAAAATATTACTTTCAAAAAATCATCTGAAATGCCTTGTTTCATCTTACATAAGTAGGTAATCAAATCCCGTTTGGTAACATATCGGAAACCGTTTTCCTGTGAAATCGGTTGGCAAAAGTCGAGCATATCGAGAAAATTTTTTTTGGTTATAGGACAGATAGATTTAAACTCTGCATCGGTAATACTATCTTCGTCTTCGAAACGCCATCTATTGGTATTCCTTAAATATTTCAATCCTTGCAAAAGAATTTGCATTTGGTCGCCTTTAATTTGAAGGGGCCGATTAATAAAGGGCAACCCTGGGATTAATTGACGCAAAGTTATTCCGTCCTCGTCTAAATTCACAGACTCGAACATTTTCTGAGACATAATTATTTTGTTCTGTGTACCCCGCATTTTTTAGAAAGCCTTCTTAAGTCAACGGGATGATTGTCGAAAATCGAGCAGCCATTCAAACAAGTCATCATCACATTCAATCTCATGCAAGTCGATTCGTTATCCAAATGTTGAATTTCATTATAGATAAGTTACAGTTAACAGAAATTCTGGTTACATCATTTATGTGGATTGCAGGTAATCCAAGATTATCTTTCCTTAACGTTGCCACTTGTCTCTTCACGTCGTGTTCCTCGCCATTTAAATGCATCATTTGCTGAATATCCAGTTGTCTATTACACGTAAAGCTATGAGATCTATTAAAAGCAGGTGCTTCATTCGTGTTTTTATTACAAAAGAAAGTGTTATCCTGTATTATCTGTGTTTTGGCCTGATTTCCATGGCCAAGTTTATATGTTGTGACCAGGATTCGCACTTATGAACAACACCTTCTATTTTTCAAGTCTAATATGATAGATACAGTCATTTATGTAGCACGAGGCGAGTTAAATGCGCTTAACTCGGGTGTTCTAAATCTGATTTTTTCAATTTTCGCAGTTAAAATAAAACAAAAACGGCCCTATCTAAGAAATAATCTACGATTCTGTTCTTGTTGTTGGGGTATTCCCACTTCTAATCACTTGTGAAACAAGATTTTTAATCACTAGTGATTAAGAGTACACCTTTTCTCAATAATTTGAGTTGAAATATATCACATTTTAGTCACGAAAATGAGAAAATGAAAATGAAAAGTGAAGTAGTTTAGAATTAATTAGTCTGTGAAAACAATTAAAACTTCTGAAAACTTTTTCATTTTATAAAAAGAGATGAAAAGCTCTCATTGCCCAAAGCAACCCTTTCAGTAGTTTTCGAGATACGGGAGTTCAAAGGTAAATATTTTATTTTTTGGCAGTTTTTCTCTAAAACTTGTTTGTCAATAGGTCATTGAGGAGGAGTTGACAAATCACCTTGCGACACTATTAAAAAACGCCCTATTAAGTGTATATCGATGAAGTATATGTACGAATAATTAAAAAATATGGAGTAAGAATACCGGACCTTTGGGTAAAAAGGTAATTTTTTGACATGTTTGCTCTAATCTTTAAGTATTTATTTTTGGTTCACAGTGTATAAAGAAAAAAATATTTTTTACACACTTAATATTTTGTAAATAATATGTATTTATATTTTGGAAATGAGACAGTATGTTTTAGAATATAATTGGCATTTGAAATTTTAAGAAAATATTTATTATAGACCAGTCTCTATCGGTCTATTGCAGAAAGCGCTAACTTTGGAGAACCCTGTACATCACTACATGAGTAAACTTGCAAAAAATTCAACACGTTTCACCGATGCCGGTAATCAATGTAATCACTGCCTGGTCCTTTCTAGATCCCATTCTTCTCTTATCTTTAACGTAAATTTTATACTCGTGTTACTCGAAAGTTGTTTCTAACCTCCCTCCCGCCTGTCAGAACCGGCATCCAAGGTATAAAGCCAAAAACATTTTTGTTTTGGGTTAATCAAGCTGTTATGAATGAATATATTAATTCTAACTATTCTGAACCCACAGCTGAAGATATTCGAGATTTTGAGAATAAAAAGGTTAATTATTATGGTACAACAATATCTAAAGCGGAAATGAATGACGGTAAAGTTAGTGCTAGCACAGATATCGTGAAGACAGAGCAAAAGGGAGAAAGAGCTGGAGACCTACCAGAAAAGGAGGGTGATGTTGCTGATGATACACCAAATATGGCTTTATGTAGTAAAAATAGGGTCAAGCACTCAATTGTGGCCACATTAAGAGAAATCCGATATTTGAAATTCGGTAACAACTACTTTAACAAAGATACTAGTACTATATCACGGTTTCTAGGTTTGGTTATGTGTTGGAAATTATTATGCGGCACTCAAAATCGTTGATTTTATTAGGAGCATTGTGAAGAAAATTATTTTTGAAACTTTGATTGTTTTGGCCAACGTACTTCAAGTGGCCACAAAACCAACCAGTTTTGGCCACAACGTGAGAAATATTTCTTAATAGGTACCTAGCTGTCATTTAAATACCCTTACATCATTTTTAAGAACAAAAGAAATATATATATATATATATATATATATATATATATATATATATATATATATATATATATATATATATATATATAAATAAATTAGTGGGTAGCAAGGTTGTGGGGCTAGTTTAAAATAAAGCCCCACAACCTTGGCTGCTACCCACTAAATTTTTCTTATTGTTTTTAACTTAATCAGCCACGATTAACAACCATGATTAAATATATATATATATATATATATATATATATATATATATATATATATATATATATATTTAATTTCAAAGAGCTAAATACACTAAATATTCAGGTAGCTAACAAGATTAAAAAAGTATATTCTTCTAACTCTAAGTATCTTTGGTTACGCTTCACTTGTAGTATTTTTCCATTTCTGGTATCATAAATATACCCTTGTTACATTTATCAGGTGGATGAAGTAATACTTTTTTTACATTATGCGGCTCATAGAGAATCTCTTCCTTTCTCGCAGGCCATTTCCACCCATGCTCACATGATTCCATTAGCGAAGTCACATATGAATTGTTTTGAATATTAGTGACACGTCCAGGATAATACTATTTGCTATATTTCACAACGACATAGTTGGCGCAATTGCTAAAGGTGCCGTGTAAGACCCTGGGTACCGACCAACCACAAAAGTATGACTTCACCAAACTTTTACTAAAACAAATACCTACATATTACTTGCGGATATCTAGGCCCACGTTTTCCAATCGAAACTGTCGTAGAGTTTTTTCCAAGAGGCCTTAAGCGGACGGAAAAACGAGTTATCGAGGGGTCGCAGGATATGCGTGGTATTTGAATACAAACAGACCAATTTCAGTGCAAACTCTGATAGTATGTAACCTGAGGTGAGAAGAATGACCGTCAAGAGAAATCACTACTAGGAATTCACATTTATTTTCTACCAAGAACGGGTAAAAAACGTTTATGAAATTTCATAAAACGTTTGCGATGTCATCCATCCGTTTTTGGATTTACCTAGAAAATATACCGATTTGGTTATCTACCTACCTACCGTAGTGATTTATTTTGTAAGGACTTACTGATTCCCCAGTCTGCCGGAGCCTCCCGTAAATAATACGCTGGTAATCTCTCAAACTTGTATAACGTCAATGGTGGGGCAAAATCACCATTAGCATTAACGCATATTAAGGTAGTAATATTTTCCCTGTTGCTGTTTGCAGACGTAGCATAACAGTGTTTTCCTTTCTCAGCGATGACATTATTACCTGCAGGATTCAAATATAAAACTGTTTCATCCAAATTCCTGTCACTTTTAGGATTGGTTAGGACAGCAGCATCAGGGCCAAGCAAAGCCACAGTGCGTGAAACCACTTCCTTATTTTCTCAAGTGTTATACTTGCTCTGGCTTTATTAATGTACAACAATTGTTTCACTGTGAGTGCGGGATGTCGCCTCATGAATCGCTTAAACCACTTGTCACAAGGAAGCGCATCTTTAAACGGTGTTTTTAGGCTCAATTCCATCACTATTTGTCTTACACAGGCCGTTAAACCACCTTTATTAGTCGGAAAACCCATTTTGGCTAAGTTCTTTATCCATTTCAAAAATTCTAATTCAGTTTCTTTGCCCAAAACGCATTCTGAACCAACTTTGCCAGTAGTTTTAGGTTTATGCCGTAGAGTTTTCTTGGGAACGTGGTTTAATTTACTAGCTTTTAAAACCCTCATTCCACTTTGAATATAAGTCAATGAGAAACGAAAGCATGAGCCTAGCTGCAAAACGAACAATCTATAATCGCGTGTTTGTCTCGTCAGTACTGTATAGAAGTGAGACATGAGTATGTCAAAAAAGCACGAAAGAAAAATAAATGCCTAGGTATGAGATTTCTGAAAAGCGCATGTAGTAACACGAAAAGGGATAAGATGAAGAATGAGTGTATAATGAAGGAGTGTGGCGAGGAAAAGACGATGATAGGTAGGTATAAATGTAGTACAATACGTTGGTTTGGCCACATTGAGAGAATGAACAACGCAATACTAACGAAGCAAATACATTTGGGTGAGGTTAGAGGTAAGACCGGGCCTGGAAGGTCGCGTAAAACTTGACGAAATGCAGTAGAATGTATGATAGAAGAAAGATAAGGAGTTTTAAAAATAAAAGGCCATATCAGAGGCAATGTATGAATCTTGCGGAAGCTAGGGATGTGTGCAGAGATAGGAAAGCATGGAAAAAGATTGTGAATGAAAACTTAAGGGATTATTTTACCTACCCCGCAAGGGAAGAGCGTGAAGGTTATGTATGTCTGCAGTATATTCAAACAATTTTCGCTTATACGAGGCCATGGTTAAAGTGGATAGATCTAAAACAAGGAAGGAATGTTCAATTATTTTTTAAGGGTTCATGTTTAGGCAATTAAGTAGGCACCTAAATTAAAATTTTTTGATATTTTTGACATGGCGAAAAGTTTTACGGGAACAATATGCAATATCTACCAGAAGGATCTTAGATAACCCCTCAATACGAGATCTAGACACGGATGCAGCCGTCGAAACATATCAATTGAGAAAATCTACACTCAACAATTTTTCACATTAATTTTATTTTTAATTAAACCTAACCTGCGATTTATGGTGAAAGTAATGCATCATATTGACCTGAATCCAGTTTTAGCCAGAGGATCCTAGATACAATTCAATCTGAAAACTACCCTGTCAGAAGCAGGATACATTCCGCCAAAAACAGATCAATCTGAGATAAAATCCACAATTTGAACAATGACTTGTCATTAGGGAAATTCAAACTTCATTCGGATAATATATATATATATATATATATATATATATATATATATACACGTGGTGCCCCACGAAGTTCTCCCAGCGCTCAAGAAGCATATTCCAGGGTCATTTCAAGAAAAAGTTCATGTGAACAAGTATTCGAATCAGTTATTGCACAAAATGAATTTGTGTGCTTAGATTGCATTTGTTTGATTAAACGGAAGCACAGTACGGAGAACATTGCGCAGAAACCTATTGTATCCTTTGCATGTGCAGCGTATTCAACGCTTTGAGCCAGAAGATTTACCTAGACGATTGGAGTTTTGTCGCTGGTTAAACAACGATCGACAGTTATATTGTCACATTTTATTTACGGATAAGGCAAAATTCACCCAAGACGGCATCAACAACACACATAACGTCCACGAATGCTCGGACATACACCCTCACGCCACTGTAGAAACTAATTTTCAACGCCAATTTAGCGTGAATGTATGGTGTGGAATGTTTATCAGTTTATGTGAGCATTTACTTTTGAAGGTCGCCTTAATGCTGAATGTTATTTACATTTTTTGGGTGAGGAGTTACCGTAGTTGTTGGAGGATGTGTCTCTGGCAGCACGGATAAGTATGTACCTGCAAAATGACGGAGCCAATTCCCACTTTTCCCAAATAGCAGTTTGTTATTTAAATAACTACTACCTTGATTTAGACTTAGCTACCAAGAAAAAGTAAAAATATGCGAGGCAATTCAATGAATTTTTAACGCTGTTGCACAAATAAAAGAGAATCGTGCTGAAATAAGGAATGCAACAGTCGTGCGGCTAAATGGATTGAAGTAGTAGGTGGATTTTTTGAAAATCTCCTATGATCTTGATGTTTTCAATGAATAATTATTAATTTTCAACCGATTATTTTGTTATTTTGATTCCAAAACATTAAAATTAAACATACCAGTTACTTTTCGGTTTAAATGCAATAGCCATCTATTGTATTTTTAGTACATTGTATCAATAGAACTAAAAGGAAAAGTTTGTATATTAAGTAAGTACTTAAAAATTAAAACACTATTTTGTGTATGTAATCATGTATTTTTATTTAATTTTTTGCAAACTTAGAGGTTTCGATAACAATAACAGTTATCATCTTCAGTAAATGATAGCAGTTTTAAAAAATTAATTACGATGTGAAATAAATACATGAAATTTGAAAACGCACCTATTCTCGCTTGGAGAATAGCTGATAGAGTAATAAAGAAAATAAAAAGTGTATATAGTCAACAAGGACTAAGTTTTAATATTTTCAAATATTCAGAGCGTGTCGTAAGTCCGTAGCAAAACAAGAATTTTTAAATGACACCTCCTATATAATATTGCATTTCTAGAATCTACTCGACGTCTGCTTTACACCGCCCTGTATAAGGTTTAAATTTGTAAAAAAATTAATAAAAATACACGCTACATACCCAAAAGATAAGTATTGTAACTATTAGTGATAATCGTGAAAGTTTGTCTTTTCATACTTATGTACTTCAAAAGTAATTTGTATTACAGTTAAGACCAAATAAATATAGTCATATACAAGCTAGGCGAATGCTAGTGCATTACAGGACTTTCTTGCAAAATACTAAAAAATATATGGGGTATTTTTATATCTTTGAAACATTCAGCTATTTTAGAAATATTTAATAAAAACCAAAAACTGACCCTAATAAACCTGCCTCTCCGAGACATCCAGGCATCATGGCCGATCTTGATTGTGTAAATTTGTTAATTTATGAAAACCATTATTAACCTATTATTTTTAGTTCTAATTGAAGCGTTCACTTTGTTACGATCGAAAAGGCAGTAGTACGGAAGTAACAGATAAATAATTATGTGTCGACAGCTCAGTGGGTGATGGAGGGGGGGTCTTATTATTAAACTTTTTGCATAAATAGAATAGCTTATCATACGTGAGTCACCATAGGGGTGGTCACAAATCGAATTGGCGCCAAGATATTTATAAATATCACAATAGGGGATCACATACCTAATTACGACAGTCCACAGCTAGTCTAAACACCTAAGTATTCGCTTACCTTTATCGTAATTACAGGTGGATCCGTGGATCAGCAAGTGTACTCTAATACCTGAAAAGCTACAAAGTAATATTGCCACATGCTGACAACCAAAGCTGTGTCACGAAATCAATAGATGATCGTTCAATGATCATACTACTTAATAATGACGTTACGTTATATTTTAAAATTTATAACAAATTGAAATTCTATCAATCAACTCAAAAAACTAATATTCTTATTACTGAATTCTTTCTGTAATGGTTACGTTACAATCGTGCTAAATATTAAAAGTCGTCAAGCAAAATCACTGAATAATTCTGTGGATCATTGAACCCCGCAAGCAAATAAACTACTCATATAATTTAAGATAAACCGCTTATCTCATCTTCTAAAATTTCATCCACACGTATTTAATAAAAAACGCAATAAAATACTTGGGGTTACAGTTTGTTAAACATCAAATTAAAATCCAGTTCATTAACCCATGCATATATTGTAAATAAATACACACAAATGTTCAGTGTGATAACACCTTTGCTACACATAGAAATAGCCAAAATAATGTTATAAATTTCGTAGAATTCTATCGAGAAATGCGGGCTGTTCTTGCAAAATCATTAACCCCAAGTAATCTAAAGCAACTTAATTGTAATTATATCAAGAGTGTTGGTTTAGAACGTCGACAAATTTAGTAATACATCACTTTTGAAATATAGTGTAAACTGGGTAAAATAATCAATGTACGATACACATACTAAACCGCGAATGGATATGCTTTATAAACTGAGTTCGTTAAATAAGCTTAAACAAAAAAAAACATATTCATCCGTTCGATACATGCAATAATAAAAAAAAACACTTTTTATTCGGACGATCAACAGCACAACAAAAGTAATCATCTTAGATTCTTAATTAAACATCAATGGTTGGTTTCAGTTGATTAACAAGCTACGTATGCTTTTATATTTACAATTCGTTCTTTATCGTTCAACAATTAATTTCTTGGATAAACTTATATTACACATCACCTAATTAAGCAAATTATTTACTAGCCGTGAAACTGGAGTACTTAAAGTTCGCGAAGGAACGTTCTTTAACCCGCACACAGCGATTGTAATCTGGGACAATCGTGGCACTAGCTTATAACACTACCCTCTTCCAAGGACATCTCAACTAAGTCCCTTTGGACTGACGATACTTTACGATGATATTCTACCAAGGCGTGTGTGAATCTACTCAATATCCCCTAACGGGTTGATAGGGTTGTTTCCCTCTAACAGGTTGATAGGGTCGTTTTCCCCAAACGGAAGTTCGTTCATCAAGGTACCGAGCGTCTTTCCCTACTTCAACGCTAGCACGTTCAATGGTACGATACGCCAGCTAGAGCTAGACTGACTATGGATGTTTCAACCACATTGTTTTTTGTAACTCCATCCACCAATCATAAAAAAAATTACTTTAACTTGTAATTCGCGCCAGAAACGATATGCATTTTCGGAAATGATCGAAAGAAATTACGTCAGTGAATTCACCTTCCAACAGCTCCCAAGATGCCTCAATACCTTATCAGAGTAACCGGATATATCTTTTCAATCAACTCCTTTCGATAATGAACCTTAAGCTTAATTTGTAATAACGGCCAACCTCTATGTCTTCTTAAAATAAATGTTATGTGTGACTATCGCCCATGCGTTTAAAACTCTTAACTCACGCTTTCTACAATATTTAAATACAAAGTATCTTCCAATACCTAATTTTTTTTATTTCAACTAACAATAATTACCATTACTTAATCTATCTAGAAATAACTCCTAAATACAAGAAAAACTAAAATAACTCCGTCACCTTATGTGCAAGGTCAACGCGTGGAAAGTAGCCGTAATTTAAAACTTCAATCGGAAAATAAAACAACAAACCGACAAAAAATGTATCATTTACAGAATTGGAGAACTAAGTTCTATGTCCGTTAACAAAAATCCAAATGTCTTCAAACAACGAAAATACTTCGAATTACATTAAAGATTCCCAAAAATTATATTCTGCAATGTTCAATTTTAATGATCTATACTACATTTCTGATGCTGGATACCAATGAATCTTAAGGTTCGAAAATAATAACGAATATTCGGTAGATTTTGAACACACGTGACAACCTCTGTCAGGCCAGTCTGGTGACTGATAACAATAACACTAATTAGTAATTAAGTACCTTATACTTAACTAGTTTGAGAATAGACTGGAGAATTATTTTCTAATTCGTTATGGCTAAAAAATAAAAACCTTCCACTTACTTTCAAAAAGTCAAAAATTAATCTTTCAAGCATTTAACTCATTCTATAAAAATTAACAGTTTAATTACTAATTAAAAATTTATATACATATTTCTAATGCTTATTTTACTTTTAGGCAAAAAAGACTGTTCATCTTATAGAAGACTTGGATCGAATTGCAGGAAAATACAATTTAGCATACATGCAGGTAAGCACATAATGCTTAGTTTCATATAAACTAGGAATATATTTTAAGCTGGAACTCTTTTCACTTCAAGTCTACATCGAAGACTTTAAATTTACTGTTTTTGGATGTTTTCCCCTTGATTGGACTTTGCTTCATTCTGTAAGGTTACAACAATCATCAAACCACTTTAATGTTATTTTTATCTGTTTTTAGATGGTAGCGGCTATTGCAACATATTTAATTATTTTTCATCAATTTAGTAGTATGGAAAAGAATATTGCTACAGGTTAATTTTCATCCAGGATGGCGCAAAAAAGAAATGTTCAACATATTTTCCAGTAAAGTGAAACAATTGTGACCTAATCTTTCTTTTTTAAACGTACAATGTAGTTGGATGTCCCACTTGTTCCGAGCAAATTTTAGTGATATGATTCCTCACCCCAGCTGTATAAATTTTTGTTAATTACGATCCTTACTGTTATAACTGAAATTTGTCTTGAACCGTGTACTCTACCTTACGTATGATTGTATAATATTATAATGTAATTCTTATTGAGTTGTATAAATCAATAAATAGTACTAAAATGTTATTAGCCTAGTTTGTCAAATAAAATGAGCAGTTAATCTTGTAATCTTAACGAGTGTCGTATAAATAATTCACCCACTTAATGATTAATAGTTCTAGTCCAGAGTTATAATTAGCTATAGAAAATAATGGATAACTAGAAGATTTTATGCCACTTTGCTCATCGGTAGATTAATAGGTCCAGGTTCAATAACATTGGATTTGCTTATTAACAAAAATAGAATTGCTTAGATATTTTCGCTTTACAAAAAAAAAAAGGTGTTGCTTAAACCTGAAAATAAATAATGTAATCTCGGACGCCAATTTCTTTTTAAGGAGTTTTATTACGATACTTAATTTGATTATAAGAATGATCTCTCAAAAACTAATGTTAGTGATTCTTAATTAACTGCCTTAAACTAAAATGTGAATTAATTAACAATATGAAATACCCGAAGTAATTTCTTTTACATTTTGGGTGTCACTGGAACTTCAGCAGATAAGGAAATGCTGTCGATTCATCACTTTAAATTTATTGCGCAATTTTGATGGAAGTTGAAGTAAGCATCAGATTGATATGCTGGTAATTCCAAATATCTAGAAATTTGTTTATAAGCCTCCAAACTGAATTGATTTTGCAGGATTCAAAGTAAAATTTGGTAATTGAAATGCCACTTCGTAGTAGCAAACGCTATTGCATCATCTTCAAAGTCAACGTTAAAATAAAATTAAACCCAAAGTAAAAATAAGCAGTAAGAGTATAAGTAAAATTGCCATATAAATGTAACACTCTTAATAAAAAATTTACACAAAGCGAAAATGGCTTCCACTTAAACACGTAGTTCAAGCAATGAATGAAGGACGCTCAAAGTAACCCTGCGCAATGACCGTAAATGACTCGAAGCACGGAAAGGGATATGCAGACGTATAATACTTGAAATAATTTATTAAAAGAACTATATAGACATTTTTTACGCCAATACGGTATGTAACTAACGCTACACGAAATGCACTTAAGTTGCCAATATGAACGTAAATTTTAAACATACATAAAAAAGTTTGTTACAATCTTAATTATAATAGTTGAGCGCCAAATAATTCTTTAAATGAACACCAATTTTACACAAATTCCAGACTTGGGCTAAACTGTCCTTATCTTTGCTTAATCGTAAGTAAGCAAATTTTCTCATTTTTTCAAAACAATAATTAAGACTTAATATGACGTGTTTGTTTGTACAAAAGTGTAAAGTTCTGAAGAATAGAGGAAACTTGACTAATTCTTTAAATTTATTTAATATAACATTAGGACCTGGCTGTACATATAACTTGGTCCATATACAGGGTGTCCAGAAAGGTCTGGTCAAAACTGCTATGACGTATAGAGGGGCTCAAAATAATCCTAGTCTTCATTTGAATTTTTTTCCTATCTGTCTTCATTCTGGAGTTATCGGCCTTCAAAGTCAGAACTAAAAAATTGAATTTCAATGACAATTATTTTTAAACCGCTTCCTTCATTACCATGAAATTTAGACACCCTAACTACCTCATAGAAAGGCATTATTAACTGGAATTCCTTGTACCTTTATTGTACAGGTAAAGCCAAAATTAAGATTCTAAATTAACACAATTTTTGACAGTATTGACAATTTTGGAATTTTACTATAGTAGTTTCATTCTCCTATCATTTTGCGAATCAAATCGCGAATTAAGTCAAACACAAAAAGGTACTATCATTCTGCTAAGTTCATTAGAATTTGAAAATGAATACGAAACGCGAAAAATATTGAAATAGTAAACTGCTTCTCCTGAACGCTTTCATTTTCGGGTTAGGTATACTTATTGCAAACTTGCACTAAAGCGGCTAACTAATCTCTTCAACATTATTATAAACAACACAATAAAAGTAAAGCAACGAAAAATAACTGGGATTGCACTAAATGTCTAAGAAAATTGTTCAATATGAGCACCTTGTTTCATTACACATTTTCTAAAATTACTTAAGGTATGCTGCTGTACTCGAAACAGCATGTTTGGATCATTTCTAATAACGTCACATTTTGTTAATACCCTGTCTAAAAGTTCTTCTCTGCTATTAACAGGTGTTGAATATACCAATCCTTTCAGGTGGCCCCACAAGAAAAAATCTAAAGGTCGGGAGACCGAGGTGGTCATGAGACGGGACCGCCTCGGCGACGGTGGGGGGGGCGCTCCATCATGCATAAACCACATGTCGTGTCTAGTGCACATCTTCCAGAAACAAATTTAGATGTTCTTCTAAAAAATTCCGATATTTTGCTCCTGTTAACGTTCCATCAATTACATACGGGCCTACTAAGTTGGTATTAATTATTCCCATCCACACGTTTATTAAAAATCTGTTTTGATGTTTTGTTTGTATGATGGCGTGTGGATTCTCATCGCTCCAGATATGCAAATTATGAGAATTAATAATTCCATCCCGTGTGAATTCGGCTTCATCAGTAAAAAGTACCTTTCTAAATAAATTCAGGTGTTTGTTCTTGTTTTTCCAAAAACCACCTCGAAAATGCTACGCGAGGAGGGTAATCCGTTTCAGGCATTGCGTGCACTTTTTGCAGATGATAGGAATATAATAATTGCTCTCGCAGGATGTTGTGAACTGTAGATTTTGAAATGTTCGTTTCCATAGTAATACGTCTAGTGCTTTTTGTAGGATCTGCTTCCACTATTTCCAGTACCCGTTCCTCAGCACGAACTGTTCGCACTTGCCTAGGCCTTCCATTATGGTGCTTGGTTTTAAATGATCCTGCGAGGTACATTATAAAGTAAGGGAGATTTAATTGTGATAGAGCTTAATTTCATCAAGTACCTGTTTCTCGTAAATTCCTATGAAGTCTTATAAAAGTTCTACGATTTGGGAACCTCCTATTAGGAAAGCGATTGGCATAAAGTCGAACTGCTAAAGAAGCATTTCCTTCTGAAAAACCATATATTAAATGCATGTCTGCACACTCCTGTTAGTAAATGCCTCCATATCTCTACTACAGTTTTAGTGGTATTAACTTTTTTCAGTTTTTATTAACCGATTTACATCAACAATCAACAATGACAGTCATTTCCATAACAACACTTACAAAATTGTTTATAGATTGTTTTTTTTTATTTAGAATTTACGTTTTAAATAAAATAGTATTTTCCGTTCGTAATTTTGACTTTATCTGTACAATAAAGGTACAATGAGTTCCAGTTAAGTATCAAAACATGACTTTCTATAAGGTAGTTAAGGTGTCTAAATTTCATGGTAATGAAAGAAGAGGTTTAAAAATTATCATTGAAATTCAATTTTTAACTTCTGACTTTGAAGGCCGATAACTCCATAACGAAGACAGATAGCAAAAAATTCAATTGAAGACTAAGGTTATTTTGAGCCCCTCTATACGTCCTAGCAGTTTTGATCACACCTTTCTGGACACCCTGTATATGAATGCAAATCTCGGTTTACAACAAAAGATTTAAATACCAATTTTTACGAGTCAGAGCAGTTGCGTCATAATTAACTTAGTTTCATTACCACCTTTAGAACCCGCCTATTGTGCACGAGAGGATGCAGATAGAACTGATTTAGGTTGGTAACTCTGTCTGGTGTTCTCAAGCATTTTTAACATTAAACAATTGACATAAAATAGCTTAAATTTTATTATTGTGATAAAATAAACATAACCCCTGAAACTGAGAGTTTACAGTTGTCAAACTGTTATTTTTCACAATCTGACAACATCGGCGTCCTATGGTAGTATTAATAGTAGTGACGCAACTGCTCTGACTCGTGAGAATTACTATATCAAATAAAACTCAAGGTTTAGTGTAGGTTGTTCGTCGAATTATAAATTTGATGCATGCGAAATGTAAATAAAATCAAACATGAAGTTCCTAAATAAGTAAGGAAAAACAACTTCTGTTAACTCTTTTAAAACTTAAAACCTTTTACAACATGAAAGTATTTCCATTTCTTAACATACCCTATCTTCTTAAATGTGTCCAAATACTATTGGTAGCATTGGTTTCTTCCTGCAATTTTAATAACCTCTTCAAAATTGTACAGACGAAAGTGCCTCCTTGATATCTTCACAAAAATTACCAAAATATTGCATCCAAGTAATAATAGTACCATGCGAGAAGTTAACTATCGAATAAACACAACAATATGAAGTCACTTATAGTTCCTACCTTTCGATTACTAAACAGCTTTTCGAGACTGCAAATATTGCCCAAACAAACGTTCGTCTCTGTTATAATTGTTTACTTTTAGGAAACTTGTGTAAACGTGTTATAAAGAAGAGACGACAGGTATTTTTAAACTGATGTTCATTGTTAAGATAACGAACAAGGAATAAATTATACACGTCGAACAAACTGAACAAATGATTTACTTAAAGCTAATTTTATATTATTATATTACTGTCCTTTGACACAACTCTTACTTGTAAATTGCCTTAGTTGTATAAATGTACATGCGTCCTTTTTAAAAATGTTCCATTTAAATGTTACATTCCCAAAACAGAGATTGTTTTTGCTTGATTATTGATTAACCGCTAAAAGTTTATGCGCTTGAATATGATTGTAATTAGAACAGAACGATGATTAGTTTTTGCACGTTATAGAACTTTATGAACTTATCGGTAGTCGAGCGTTGCGGTAACACCTTGACAATATTAGGTTAACTTTAAATTGATACATTTTATTATTACAGGACGAAAATAAGACTGTTTACTTTGAGTATTTCTTAACAACTATAGAATTTCATTGGTTTTTGAAGCAGTGTGACTCATTTATTGTTTAAATTGAATTAACACTATAAATATGGTTTGAATTGATCTATAAATAAGCTTACATACTATCCTAACCCTAATTGGACCTACTTTCTAAATTCTACCTATTTATATAAGTTGACTATTTTAATATTTTTAAATAATATAAACCTATAACTTCTGTTTTATTCATCCTTAAAATTACAATTAACTAATGCTCATTTGTGCGTGTAGCACGGATGCCAGATGCATGGATTGTCTTGGACAAGACATTCTAGCGAATTTCACTTACAAAAACTGAATTAGTGAAAGATGTCATATGGAAATTAGAACTCAAATCTGTTCTATGAGTAGAATACTAAGAATAACTGGAAATTGGAAATCTGCACCATTTATGTAATCTTATTCTTTATATAATTCTTTATTATATTAAACAACTCATTTTATATCTAAAACGATAACATATGAGTCTGAGTTTACATATCTTAGGCTCGTAACATTAAATTTAAATTTTTCTTGTGCTAGTGTTTCAAGTCACTAATTCCTTCAATATGTGTAACAGGTTTTAATATCTTAAGTTTTGTATATACAACAATAGATGTTCCGCTGAATAGGGCAAAACAGTCTTTCCAGCATAAAGCTGGAAAGCTAGTAAGTAAGCAATTATAGAAATACTTTCCAATGCATAAAACCATGTCCACTCTTTCTTCAATAGAATCATTTTTCATTTTTTAGAAAAATGCCTTTAGAACATTAAACATGCTATATTAGCAAAAAAACCATAAATTTTAAAAATCGTTTTTTTGTAAATAATTCGAATACTAGTAACCTAAAAAAAATACAAGAATTCTTTTCGATCAGAAATTTGATTTTCTATAAAATGCCAAAATTAAAAAAAATCGTGTGGACGAGTACCAAAATTTATTTTTTTGTAAATATTTCGAAAATGACAAAATTTTCGAAAAAATTGCAAAAACACTTTTTGTGAGAAATTTTATTTCCTATCTAATGGTCTTTTCACTTTTCGAATATGTAACTAGTTGTGGAGATATTTAGGAAAAACCTGTTTATTAAAGTCGCGGTTTTTTGCTAATATATTGAAAACCGTTTGTTGTACAGAAAAACTATAGGGATAAAAAACACTCACAATTATATTACTAATTACATATTAAAAGTAAAAAAATATAAAAAAATAAAAATTTGCAAAAGGGGTACTTATCCCCCAATTTTACCCCTTTCCTCATACCATTGAACCCAAAAACAATCAGTCGCTTTGGGTAGTTGACGTCTATATGTGTGCCAAATTTCAAGTTGATATGTTAAGTACTTCGAAGGTTATGGAGCACACGCCTACGCACACGCACTCCCACGTCCATGCCCACGCCCACACACACCCGCACCCCCCACCCTCACCCTCACCCTCACCCACACCCACACCCACATCCACACCCACACACACATGCACACGCACACACACACGCACACACACGCGCGCGCGCGCAATCTGTACGTGAAAGTGTATTAATATTATTATAAAATTGCGCCAGGATGACCCTAGTATATCCTAGTATTTTATATATATATATATATATATATATATATATATATATATATACACACACATACAGGGTGGGCCACCACCAACGCGTCGGTCTCTAGCACCCAAACGACTGAATTTTTTCAAAATCTGTTTGGGCGAGAATATGTAAGCCTTTTAGGACTACAATCTAAAATTAGTTTGATTTGTACAGGGTGATCTACAAACATGTTACTTATCAAAGTTATATTATTTTAAATGGAATACCCTCCTTTTTAATTTTTTTTTTTGAAATGAGGTGTAAAAATAAGGTAGACTTTCATTAGAGTTCACTATACCTAAACCTTACAGTTTCTGAAATATTTAACATTTTTTGAAAATGTAGGGTTGCAAAAAATTCAAGCATTTTTCGATTCAGAAAAGATGAGACAATCTAATCTAGGTCATCGTAATAACTAAGGATATTTGGAAGTACGTATTCTGTTGTTTATTGTTTCAAATCATAATTTATAAAATACAAAGAATAACGCGTAAAGTTAACAAACTTCGAAGTGAAATATCTTTGTTATTTTAAATACAACGCCCAAGAAATTTTTATCGGAATGGAATAGTCTTTTGACAATAGTTCGAACTGTATTAGGGTTCCCTATACATAACTTCAATACTTTTCGAGAAATTAGTGTATTTGTTACATTTTTAGAAATTACGCCATTTTTAGGTATAGGGAACTCTAATGAAAGTCTACCTTATTTTTACACCTTATTTCAAAAAAAAAAATTAAAAAGGAGGGTATTCCATTTAAAATAATATAACTTTGATAAGTAACAACTTTGTAGATCACCCTGTATAAGCAAACTAATTTTAGATTGTAGTCCTAGAAGGCTTACATATTCTCGCCCAAACAGATTTTGAAAAAATTCAGTCGTTTGGGTGCTAGAGACCGACGCGTTGGTGGTGGCCACCCTGTATGTGTGTTTATATATATATATATATATATATATATATATATATATATATATATATATATATATATAATCAAGGTTGTTAATCGTGGCTGATTAGGTTAAAAAACAAGAAGAAAAATTTAGTGGGTAGCAGCTGCCGTTCTTTCTTAGCTTTTCAAAAATATAAATATAGACATTCCTGAAAAACATCTTCCAAATTTTTTTTTTCAACAAGACGGTGCCCCAGCCCATAATGCTTTGTTAGTGAGGAATTACTTAGAAAATATTTTCCCAAATCTCCGGATTGCAACATTCGGTTCGGTGTTATGGCCGCCACAGTCTCCAGATCTGTCAATACTAGACTTCTTCCTGTGGGGTTTTCTGAAAAACATAATTCACCAGAACCGTCATAATACCAAACCGAATGTTGCAATCCAACGATTTCGGAAACTTTCACTTTCACCATATAAGCAATGAAGCGTTACTCACTGATGGTATATATATATTAGCAATTTTCTTTAGTTCGTCCGCTGATGATGATAGCTTGGCTATTGAAACACGGTCGGTGTTTTTTAATGTTGGTAGTACATGGATGTAGTTTGTTTGTTATGATTCCCATTTAAAAAATGCAAGTTTATATTATTACTCAAAAACCGCACCCCTTAGATAAATTCTCAGCACGCCACTGAATTCGGCACTTATATAAACACTGTTGACGAAATATATCTGTATAATCACAGTTTAATGCTCTTAGATCTTAGAGCTTTATACTGTGGTATAATCTTTAGAATTTTTATATTCTGTGAGTATAATAGTATTATCGAGGTATAAGACCTTGGAAAAAGTATAGAAATATCGACGTTTGGCTATAAGTCGAAAATATAAGAAGATACTAAATTTTCGATTTTACCGTGAAATCTAGGTCAACAAAAGAGTACGTAAATGTAAAAACTGCAAATTTCATCTTTGATACTAACAAGTTTATCTTAAAAAAAACGAAATCGGGACACACTGTACGTCACTTCAGTAATTTTCTCAAATAAAAACTTACATTCGATAACTCTTACTCGGCAAAAACGTTTAAATTTCGTTATTTTTTCAGATCATATCTTTAGATGTAGTATTTGACCCAAACATTACGAGCTGAGCTAAAAAAAGGATTTATTCAGACACGTGAAGAACTCAATTTCCTAGTTTAAAATAAAATTTAAGAGTTTAACGCATAAGAAAGATCGCTGACCTAAAAACAGACAAATGACCATCCGCCAGCAGAGAGTGCGCACATTTCCTTAATTATAATCATCGATTGCTTTACAAATTCAATGATCTATCTAATCATCGAATTAAATTTTTTCAATTTTACATTACGTCAAACCAGTGACGAAACAGCAATTTAAACAAGATAAATGTTAGTGTTGTTAACAAACTTTAATAAGATAATTTTTCTGATTAGTGACGTTAATTAAGGTGTAGATAAAGGTGTAGGTATCTGTGTTTTCTTTACCACAGTTCAACACTACTTTATCCTGTAATATTTATACTTACTCTTAAAAACCTAAACATGACCACAAAAAGTAAGTATAACAATTTATTTAACATAAATTTTATTACTAATTTAGCTACTGTCGAAATGCCCTTAACATCTTTGAAGGAGGCAAAAAGATTTGTAGCGGAATGCTTGCAGGCTGTTGGTACACCTCAAGCGCACGCAGAAGCGCAAGCTGATCTACTTGTTCAAGCGGATTATAGAGGACACTTTAGTCACGGAATGAACAGATTAGGTAAATTTATGTAAGTTTTTATATTATTAAGCATACAAAGGAAATATTTGATATTTATTTAGAAATTATGAAAAATATTACTATTTAATATTTGTCGCTTGAGTAATGCTAAACACGTTAACTGCCGCAATGTAAACTCAAAAAAGTAAATCCTGGGGCCAAATTGTTAAAATTTTTTTAAACACTTTGTTAGGCATTTTTTCTTGATATTTGGTGTTTTGTTTTATATTTTTGAATTTTTTGTCTGTATTTTAAATTGAGACGCACGTATGCATCTCGCAGACCTGATGGACTTTTTTGTTGAAGTGGCCACTGTGATGCATACGTGCTTCTCAATAAATAGAGAATATTCCTGTCGTAACCATAGATATCTTACTTAATAACTAGATACCCAGAGCATAATTATGAGCTGTGCGTTTAAAATACGAGACAAATTGAACATTTCAATAAGGTCGAAAATGGTCGAAAATGTACAAGTTGGGGGTATTCGGATCAATTGTAATTGTCAAAAAGCGTTTCTTTAACCTCGGGTTTTCGCGCTTTTCGAGTTTACTATTAGTAGAAGCATTGACCTCAATCAACGGTAGAAGTGAAATATGAGAAGCTGCATAGTGCCTTTTTGTCAAAATGACAGCAATAAATTAAAAGAAAATCTACAATTTTTCAAGTGAGGTGACAAATAATTATATAATTACAACAATTTGCCTTCTTGTACACACAGCGGTTTATGTTTACACAGTACAATATTCACTAGTGCGCAATTCCTAATACCCCCATGCGCAGTAAGGATTGTTTATCTAGTTATTAAGTAAGATATCTAAAGTTTATTCGTTTAACTTATCCCGATGACGTCATGTATGCATTAAATCACGAAATGACCATCGTCTGTAAGTTAAAGCAAAAATATGAGCTCTGATACCAACCTTTCTTTATTTGCTTATTTGTTGATTGAGGTTACGCCCGCGCACCAGTTTGTTTATTTCTTATTCGTTTTTCATTGCCTCTTGAGTTAATGTTTTAAAAGATCGGTTCTTTTCAGAACCACATTACTTTCTAGTGTTCATTTAAGGTAAAGATTAATTTGTTATTACAGAAAGGGATAACATTTATGTTATGCAGAGGTGTACTGCTGCCGGAACTCGCCGGAACGCCGTTCCGGTACTGCTTTGGTAGATACAAAAAAAAATGCATTTCAAAGACTGAGAAAATGATTTTGTTTTTTATGTACTTAATCTTTACGCTACACAGACACCGGCTGCGCCACCGCCACTCAGCTGTCTGCCAGTGTCAGTGCACATTCCTTCCTAACCTATCAGTTGAAAGTTACGTTAGTGATAGTTCTTTTATTGTATTCCAATCCAGTTTTTAATGCGTTTTTTTTTAAATTAGTTGCTTAGTATCTATCGTCTACATAAAAATCAGTCAAATTTACGTTAGTTCAGTGCAGTTGCATTATTCAAATCAGTGTTAAGAGTGTGTGTTTTATAATTAGTAATTTAGTAAGCGTTACCGTTTGCTCAAATAAAAACTGTTGAATTAGTTCCGTTCATTACTAGGCTCTTTTGCCTCTCTTTGATAATTACAATGGAAACTAGCAACAAAAAACGTCATTTTTCAATAGAGGTAACAAACAGTAAACTACAAATGGGTCTTCAACCTTAACATTCACTCCTCATGACAAAAATATACAACTGAAATCTGCATAAACTTCGGTTGTTGCGTTACGTAAGGAAAATACAAAATCCAAACTTGATGATCCGCCGACAGGACTGGTTGATGACTTTCTATATCAACCTATCACATCATCTCAAGACTTGATGACTGCTGTTAAGTCTATTTATAGATGGCCTTCCATTTGGACTGAAGTAATGTGGAAACGAAAGAAAAATGCTTTTCTTTGGTTGGATTGCGGAAAACTTGGTTGGAAGAATTGTAAGGAAGTTGCCCAACTCGAGGCTTTCAAACAAGAGCGCTTGAGCGTATCAAAAGAATGGTGTAACTACTTGGTACCGTTTAACGGATCAAGCAAAACAGCTCAGTTGACGTCCTTAAAAAAATCTTTGAACACAAAAATTCTGCTGGCCATGCAACAGCTGAAAGAATCGCTTCTGAGGTTAAAAAAGAAATAATTGAATGTAGTTGATCAAATGACCAAAACTAACTGAATGACTACCAAAGCGGTTTTTAGAACAGCTTACTTCATTGCCAAAAACAACAGACCTTGCACAGACCACTTTAGTATTTTGGAATTGCAAAAGTTAAATGGCGTGGAAATCGACCTTGGCTTACATTCTAAAAAAACTGCTATGGAAATTATAAATCATGTATCTTATGAAATGAAAAAGAAGATTGTAAAACAAATTGACTGGTAAGTTGTGAGTTCTGATAGACGAATCAACCAGCCTTGGGAGAAAGAGCACGTTGATAGTATATTTGAAACGTGAAGTTACTAAAGAAGGCCCTCCACACTTTTTATTCTTCGATCTTGTTGAACTGTCTCACCAAACATCTAAGACTGTAGCAGAGAGCCTCCTTGAATAAAACATGGATTTAACGAAGCATACCTCAACGAAAACTTAGTGGCATTTGCCAGCGACGGTGCGAGTGTTATGCTCGGTAAGAAATCTGGAGTTGCAGAGATATTGCTCAAAAAGTATCCTAATGTTATAGTTTGGTACTGCATGAACCATAGATTAGAATTAGCTTTGACTGACGCAATCAATGAAGTGGGAGCTGTAAACCATTTCCAAATATTTATGGACAAACTTTATTTTATTTATAGCAAATCAACCAAAAGTCAAAAGGAGCTAGAGGAATGTGCTAATGAATTAGACCAAGAAATAAACAAAATTGGTAAAGTGTTAGGAACACGTTGAGTTGCAAGTTCGGTTAGAGCCGTGACTACCACTTAGTATGGATACAGTGCACTGTACAAGCACTTTGAATCAGCCAAAGCTGGTAAAACTAGAACCTCTACAGAACGAGCCATGTACAATGGTTTGTCAAAAAAACTGTCATTTAACGAGTTTATGCTTAATTTAGCAATAATGTGTGACATTCTAGCTGAGTTATCTTTGCTATCAGAATCCACACAAAAGCAGCAAACAACCGTGTACTATGCAGACAAGCTCACAATGAGAAGTATCCGATTTTTTGAGGATCTGACACTCACAGAAAAACAAAAATCAGTCAACCATCAACAGTTGATGACAAGCGTTATAAATAATTTACACAAAAGAATGTTCACGACAACTTTAAGCCATGAATCCATTGTGACGAACACGCCGTCGCATCAACAAACAGCTTACGAGTCTGTTTTGGAGGAACTGTTAGTGCTCGAACCTGATCACTGGCCAACAGATAAGCCTGTGGGTTTTAGAGAAGCCGAGATTGAACGTCTGTATAAAAGGTTAAATGTTGGAAAAATGAAAAATAGTTACAGAGATTTTGTTGAAAACCATGTCTGGATCACAAAAACCTTAATGCCTATATTTAACTGCACAAAGCTGATCCCCTGCGAAAAAGGATTTAATCTCATCATTACACCTACCCGAACCAGACTGATAATACCACATGTTTCGAGCTTACTGTTTGTGAAGCTACACGGCTCAAACTTAAGAGATTGGGAGCCAGAACCGTACGTGAAAACGTGGATCCGAAAACACAGGACTGTAGAGGACTACCGAACGAGGCAGGCAAAACCAGCAGATTATTCTGAGGAAATCAAGCCACTTGCTTTCGACCAGTTAACATCAGGCATTTGGTGAGCATCGAAAACTCAGACTTTAACGTTACAATATAAGTATTGTTTAAGTTAGGTATAATAATGAATAAATATTGCAAAGAATAATAAACATTAATTATTACATGGATTTTTCCAATGTCTTCTTTTGGGATTTGCAATGTTGGGATGAGGGACGGTTCTTTTTTTTGTATTAAGACCATTGTGTTACACTCGTACGATGTTAGAGATATTTAGTTTTGCTTAATTAATGTACAGTATTATAAATAGTTATTATAACAAGTCTTATTAGACTGTACAGTTTGCTGTTTAGTTTATCAGACCCTCTACAAATTTTAATAATAATGATAATACATATTGGTAACAGTCATACAGTAAAAAGTGAAGTATGGAGTTATTAAATTGGAATTATTTTACGTCAAGAAATGCATTTAAAACGTATTTTTTCAAAGGCTCAATTTTCCCCGGACCCCCTCTTCTGGGGGGTCGCCCCCCACTCCCCAAGCCGTCCGGCACTGGAAATTTTACGAGTACACCACTGATGTTATGGAATACTTTAATAAAGAAAAACAGAACAACGGGCCCTTAACACCATTAACAGCAGTGCATGCAAGGGTTTAGCGATGCTTTGAAAATTGACACCAAAACTGTTTCTAATGCTTTACGACGACATCAAAAGCAAGAAGAACACAAGGAAAATGAACCTCAACGAGAAATTCTAAAAACAAAAGACATGGATCAACGACAAAAAAGTGAAATCCGTACTACAATCTACAACATGCATATTAACACGTTGACAGGCAGTAACGCTGTGCAGCGTCATTTGTGAAAGTTGCAATACGGCTCAACGTCTATCAGCGTCCTCGATAAAATCCCAAGTATTGACTAAACGTGAAGCAGCATCGCTATTTTCATGAATGTTTACTATAATTTAAGTCCTACTGTCACATTACAGAGAACCATAGTTGCCCAAGTGTCACATTACTGCAATTTAGACCTATCCGTACTTTCAGTACCATTAGTTAATATTTTAAATACGAACATGGTACACAACGTTGTGCAACGTCGTCAGTTACACTGCAACTGCGAAGGTGTGCGTTTCGCGTGTCATAGTAAAGCACGTGTTTTAAATTATTATAAGTTTTGTTATGAACGAATAAGTTAATAATAATTTTGAATTACACGTGTTTTAAATTTATTGTGGGACTTTTTTGGTAAAATCATAAGTAAATAATAATTTATTATTATATAATAAAGCTGTTCAATAAAGTTTCATTGTAACATGGCTTTATTGGAATATATTTTTAATATAGATGGAAGAAGATGACAAAATATGCGATCTTTATGAAAGAGAGCAGAAGCGGTTGCGTGATTTGTATGAGGAAATATCCTCAAATGAAGACGAGGAAGATCCTTATCCTTATGCCGATTCGGCTGGAGAATATGGATCAGACGAAAATTACGTACCAAGCAACTCTTCTACCGCACAGTCGGACGAAAGCGAAATGTCTGATTCAGAGGAACTAACATCAGCAGCTCTAAGAGCTGTCAAAAAATACAAGACTGAACTAATACAGCCGGGCACATTCGCTCAAGGTACAGGTACTGCACAAACCAAGGACACTTTGCAAAATGTTGGAGAAGGCACATCAGAATATAAGAAAGAGCCGCAACAAGCTTCAGAGTATCAAGGCTTAGCTGAAGATATCTTGCAACAAACTTTAGAGCATCAGGAAGGCTGGAGTGAAAACATCGCTCAACAAACCTTAGATCAAAATCTTCCAGAACAAGGCGATGTAGAGTGGGAAGATACAATTACAGATATACCAGAGTTTAATTTTGATGAATCCACAAACCGTTTAAAGGTAGACAGAAACCCCAGCGCTAGGCCACAAGATGTTTTCGAATATTTATTTGCAGAAAACATAATGCATTTTGTAGTGAATTGTACAAATAACTATGGAACAGCTTTAACCACAACAAATAGGCCGAAGACTAAAAACTCTCGAGATACCCACTTTCGACCTGTTGCTTCTGATGAAATGAAAAAGTGTTTTGCATTATGTCTGCTACAAGGGCAAATTACCACTTCAAATATGCGGCGCTTCTTTTTTTACGCCGACATCTTTCACTTTCATCCAATACTTAGTTAAGTCATGTCGGGGAGGAGGTTTGAACACATATTGCGAGTTTTATATTGTTCCACCACTTTTTCAAAGAAGAAAGAAAAAGTTCAACCATTTCTGGATATGTTGATTGCCCAATTTCAATCTGTTTATGGTCCCACTAAGCAGCTTTCTCTGGACGAGTCACTATTACATTATCGTGGCAGGCTTGCTTTTAGGGTGTACCATAAAAACAAAAAAGCCAAGTGTGGCATTAAATTTTATGAATTGACAACTTCAGATGGTTATCTTCTAAACACCGAAATGTATAGTGGCACAATAGAAAATAAAGACCAGGATTCCACGAAATTAGGGTCTCTCGTTCTAAGGTTAATGAAACCGTATGTTATGAAAGGACATAAATTATTCATGGACAACTTTTACAATAGCTATCGGCTTTCCGAAAAATTGCTTGCTTTAAGGACGCATACCAATGGAACTCTAAGGTCCAACCGTAAAGGCAATCCGCGCGAATTGGTACAGAAAAAAATTAAAAAGAGATTATATTTGGGTTCGCAGGAAGCAGGTTTATGTTTCAAAATGGCGCGATAAACGCGATGTTTTAGTCATAACGACTCGAAATCATCCCCAATTGGTGCCAACGAAAAACAGATACGGCAAAGAGATGATAAAACCTAAAGAAATTGTCGTTTATAATCGTCACATGTCGGGCATCGACAGATGTGATCAGATGACGTCAACCTATTCGACACCAAGGAAAACCATTAGGTGGTACAAAAAAGTGATATTCCACATGCTGGATGTTACCATATGGAATGCCTTTTATCTCTACAAAAAATATTGCAAAAATAATTCAAATTCCTGCAGATGCAAATAAATAACCATTAACTACAAATTTGCGTTATAGAATATATTGCTGTTATAGTTCGGACAAGGAGTGCAGTGTTCGGGCCCGGTGATATTTACTCAAGGCGACCTTAGCATCTAATCCTTTGATCTTTACATCGTTTATATGCACCCGATGCCGTCAAAGATTTAGAACTGCCACTTTTATGTAGAAAATTATTGGAACAATTACTTCCTTTCTGTGGAAGTGCAACATTTTAGAATAACTTACCAAAATTCATCTGCTGCGTTATTATATTGTAAGTTTTATTGAAAATAACATGCTTTTACGTGCGTACATCTACGATACGTAAATTAAACTTTTGTCTTATTTGCAAACAACATTATGACATGTACATTTGACATTTACATTAAGTTGGTATCAAAACTTTTCGTACAAGAAAACGAAATTTGTTGTTAATCTTATCCTTGTTAGTTACTTGAGTTAATAAGAGACATACAAAACGACACTCTTGGAATAATACGTTAGCTAATAATGTATGCATAGTATTCAATACGTACAAAAGGATAGTCATACACAAGTGCGCGTATGATTCATCGATCAATCGGGATAAGTTAAACAAATGAACTATACGGTCGTAACATTTTTCACGTTATAAACAGAATACGAGCCCCGTACGTGTCATTATATTATTAGGAGATTTGTGGAAGAATTTTTATCATATGAAAATAGTGATGATAGTGTACGCGATAAAGACCTTGAACTAAGTAGTGATGAACAAACCAGTGATTCGTCATCAAGTGGGAATGTTCCTGAACGCAAACGGCCTAAAGTAATACAGCATTTACCTGCAACGACACCTTCAACGTTACCTTCAACGTCACGTGAGGTCAATCCAAGGAGTATAGAAGATACCATTCAAAATGTAATTTCTCAGTACCAACTGCCATAAGACGAGAATACTTCATCTTCAAATGGGGATGACCCTATAGATGACAATAATTTACCTTTGATTTTGAGAAAAATATTACGTTTAATTTGCCATACTAAACAAGGTATAAAACTGGAGTTTTTTGAAATGTATGGCAAAACACCTTTTGATTTCTTTCAACTATTTGTGAACGATGCTATTGTTGAGTTGATTGTGGTGGAGACCAATCGATATGCGCGTCAGAAGTTGAACTCAGGTGACATCCGTCCAAAAGCGAGAATTTCAAAGTGGGTATATACTAATATACAAGAAATAAAGACATTCTTGGCCCTGCTTTTGTAGATTGCTTTAAAAAAATTGCCAAAGCTTTGTTGGTATTGGTCCAGAAATCCCTTATAAAAATAATAAAATAAAGTTCCTTATGTCGCGTAATCGTTTCGAGTTATTGCTTGCGTATATACGTTTTAGTGATAATGAGAATCGTGAAGATCAAACTAGAATGTATAAATTATTGCCCCTTTTGCAGAAGCTGATACCAAATGTTCAAACAGCGAAAGAAATCTGTCTAGACGAAACTTTAATAACGTTTAGGAGACGATTGACGTTCAGACAATATATAAAAAATAAGGGACATAAGCTCGGGTTAAAATTATACAAACTTTGCTTGATTGGAGGTTATACTTATGACGTTCAAATATATTGCGGAAATGACAAGGTCCAAAATAAATCGGTTCCAAATTCTGTTGTGTTCTGTTTAGCCAAGAATTTATTAGGTGTGGGACGTACTATACAATACAGATAAGCAGGTTTTTTTTTTGTGGGGGCACACAGTGCCCCCAAAGGAAATTTCGAAAATAACGAAAAATTGCCATAAAAACTGACAAAATGAAAGAATTTGAAAAAAATAGAAAAAAATCTCTACTACGTAGTTCAACCCGTTGTGTCGTTTACGTCGTTACCTCACTGAAGTAGAATTTTCTCGCGTTCAACTTTGTAAATGATGTGCTGTTTTTCAGCATTTTTAATGTTGTAATTTTTCAGTTTATTAATTTATCATGAAGCGTATGACAGATTTTTTTCACTGCTGATAGCACTAAAAAAAGTAAATGTATTTCAAACCCGGAAAGTAAACCTTCTGTTAATGTGATTCCAAATTTCGACGATCCAACAACGTCTGCCGCAACTGTAACAAATTCGACTAAATCTGATCAAGCAGTAATTTACCTTCAACGACTTCAACAAAAGACGATTCAAACCAGCATTCAAGCTCAAGTAATTCAAACCATGACTACCCCGATGTTTGGAACCTCGCTCAAAAAAACGAATTTTGCGAGAAATATGAATGGGTGTGTTTTAAAGATCAGAAGCTAGGTTGTAAAGTTTGCAATAAGGTACCGGAAATTTTGATAAAAAAACGGGCGTTCAAGCTTCTAAAGAGTGGCTTAATTGTGAGATTGTTATACAGTGGTGATACACGTGAACAAAAATTATTGTCTTTGAGAAAAAAATTTATCGACACAAAGAAAGTGAATTTTAAGGCCGTGAAAACTCTTGAAGAAGCTGAAAATAAAACCATAGAAACTATTGTTTTGAAAAACATATCGACTAGTAAGGCTATAACATGTAAAATATTTCGTACGGTTTATAAAATTGTGTTGGCGAATCAATCATTTTCAATTCAATGGAATCAGAAATCGATTTACAATAGCTAAACGGTCTCGATATGGGTCGTACACTTCATTCAACTAATGCATGCTCCAATATTATCGATCATATTGCTCAAGAAATGCGAAAAAAACTTGTTTCGGAAATCATAAAATCAGGAAGTAAAATTTCCATACTAATTGACGAGTCAACAACGATCAGCAATATATCATCTTTGATTATTTTTGTGCGAACTTGTTTACTTAACCATGAGATGAATTTCCCCGTGAACTTATTTTTGGATCTAGTCGAGTTAAAGGAAGGTGTTAAAGCAGCGAACATTTTCAGCTCCCTTATGAATTGTCTTCAGTTTTATGGAATGACCAAGCAGTATCTTAAAGATCATTTAATTTCTCTTTCCTGTGATGGTGCTGCTGTTATGCTTGGTAGATCGAATGGAGTTGCGAAACTCATGCGAGATGAATTTCCATCCATAAATAGTGTGGTACTGCGCTAATCATCGTTTGGAACTAGCAGTAAATGAAACGGTTAAGTGTATCGGGGAAATTAATAAATTCAAGGGATTCATGGATAAGTTATATGCGTTATATCAAGCGTCCCCGAAAAATTCCAGAGATTTAAAAACTTGTGCTCATCTGTTAGAGGAAGAACTTTTTAAAATAGGACGAATTTTGAGTACAAGATGGGTAGCTTCCAGTTTTCGTTCGGTTTTAACTACATGGAACAGTTATGTTGCATTAGTTGAACATTTTAGCAATGTCAGTTCTGATGATACCGGAGATAAAAATGAATAAAGTACATTCAGCGGACTTTCGAAGAAAATCACTAGCACGGCGTTTATCCTAGATTTGGCGCTAATGTGCGATGCTCTTCAAGAGCTAAGTGAGCTGAGTTTAGATTTGCAAAATTGTGATATAAGTCTAATGAGTGCTAATCAGAAAATTGAAAATGTGGTTCAAATATTTGGACGAAGAGTAACTGAACCTGGTACGTACTATGAAACGGCTTTGGAAGCGGTGAATAAACTGTCATTTTTTGGAGTGGAGCTACACAACGAAAGCGGAAAGAATATACAGCAACCCATAGATCCAGAGACGTTTTATTCTCAATTGGCAGCTTCTATGAAAGATCGTTTACTAGAATCGAGTGATAAAGATATATCGTTCAAGCTTGCAATGTTCTCATACCCGAAAAATGGCCAAATGAAGTTGAAAAAAACATTACGTTTGGAGAAAAAGAGATTCGTACGTTGACAAACAAGTTCCATTTGAATGAAGGAAATATTATCCGGGCATTTCGTGATTATTTAGTAGACGAAAAGGTGCCAAAAAATTTAACTCCGCTCATCAATACTGTCCATACCATAGTAGTTTCAACGAGCGAATGCGAGAGAGGATTTTCGCAGATGAACTTGATATTGACTCCACAAAGAGCTTCTCTTTTAGTGAAAACAGTTTCATCGCTATTGGTTATCAAGTTCAACGGTCCACCATCTTTGATCCTTTGAAGTATGTGGATTCATGGTTACTTAAAAATCATCATTCTGCCACGGACCAAAACAGTAAAGTTCGTAAGCGCGAACAGATTTATGATGAAAATTTGGAGACTGCTTTAAAATTTATGTACCTACCTTAGGCTAAGTATATTGACAACAAAAGTTACCTTTTTATATTGTTACTCTGTTACTCACCTAAATATACGTTCACGTTTTATTTCCAAAGATATTATGTTTTTAAACACAAAAATAATTTACTTCGATTTTTTCCTCAAAACACAGTGGCAAAGGGTGGGGGGTACAAAAAATTATGGACTTACAACTTTCGAGAGTAAGCGTGCCCCCAAAAAAGAAGTAACAAAAAAAGACCTGCAGATAACTATTATACGAGTGTGACTTTAGCGCATAGTTTGTTAAACAGAAATACAAATTTAGTTGGAACATTGAGGCAAAATAGAAAACTGAATCCGGAAGAAGTGCTAAATTACGAAAAGGAGAGATTGTTGGAAGGGCGAACAATACAGGAGTGTTAATGACAAAGTGGAATTACAAGCATGACGTTCTCATGTTTAGTACAAAACATACTGCTGAAATGGTAGTCATCAACCAGAGAGCAGAAATAGTTCAAAAACTATCTTCAATCATCGATTATAATAAGTGTAAAGGATTTATAGATATATCTGACCAAATAAAAGCATATTCGACACCATTACGCATATCAGTGAAGTGGTATAAAAAAATATCGATTGAGCTTCTTTTGGGATCAACGATTGTAAATGCTTAAATACTTCATCAGAAAATCACAAATAAGAAAATGTCTTCAAGAAAGAATTAGTTTGTCAACTAATCGACCTTTCCAAAATTCCTACACAATATCGGTCATCATCAATTCGACGGGAGCTGCTAGATGCGGGTCACCATTTGGAACAAGTGCAAACCTCAGCGCCAAGAACACGACAGAAACACATTTTTGTATTTTTACAAATACCCTATAAACACTTGTTTACAATGTACTCTGTAAAATAAACAAACGTAGTTCCTCCATACAAATACTTTTTTTTTCAAGGTACATTTTGCCTGAACCCAGAGTTGCAACTACTTGAGCTAAACATACGAATGGGTTTGCCAGGCCACTAAGAAAGTACAACCCATATAAAAACACGGCTTGTGTGAAGCGCCGTTGCACCACGTAGTCTTAGAATATACTAAAGCATGAGGTGCAAGTGTGCACCTCGTGGTGGCAAATACATAGCCGCCTGAGATTGACACTTGCTTCACGTGGCAGTTAACATCACAGAGGATAACATATTAATACTGTCAGGGGGAGTCGACGTTGTTGGATTGTGAAAAATAACAGTTTGATAACTGTCAAATCACAGCTTCAGGGGTTATGTTTATTTTATCACAATAATAAAATTTAAGTTATGTTATGTCAAACGTTTAATGTCAGAAATGTTTGACACCGGACAGAATTGCCAACCTAAATCAATTCTATATGCATCCTCTCGTGCACAATAGGTGGGTTCTAAAGGTGGTAATGAAACAAAGTTAGTTATGACGCAACTCGTGAAAATTGGTTATAATACTCGCGTTGTAAAGCAGAGAGTGGTCGAATTGGAAACTGCCTTGGATTAGTAATTGAATACAAAGTTTCACAAGGCGCACAAATGAAGCTGTTATTTTTAAGCGCGTAGCCCTATACATCAATTAATAAGCGTAACAAAGCATGTATGTATTTAATGATTTGAACAATGGTTATTTGTTTCATTAGTACAAAAAACGTCAATCTTCCGAGCGAGTCCCGCAATTGCATTTTTTATACGAATAAAACATAAATTTTTTTCCAGGCACTTTTACCTTTATATTCCGTCCTTTAAGGGTAAAGAGTAAAGACGCGGTCGTACACTCAATGATAAAATGATCTCGTAACTGTTGGTTATTGCAGCATCGGACAACGGCGGTGTAACAGATCAGCGTTCACCGGAGATAATTTAAAATATTGCTTCACATTTACTGCTACAGCTTAACAATGTTATCTAATGTATTATACTTCTTGTAATACGAATATTACGAGGGACAAATCATTATTATTGGGAATACAAGAACCAGCGTAGCTTTTTCAAATTGTTTTTAGATATGTTCAATGTAGTTGCCTTCTGCTGTAATGCACTTCGTCATTCTTTCCTTCCACTTCTTAAACGCTCCAAGTCAAGCAGATTTAAGAATACTATTAAAATAACACGAAACGGCAACATCACTCTCTTCCACTGAAAAAACCTTTTTCCTCGCAAGTTCTTTTTTAGCCCAAAAACCAGTCAAAAGTCGCACATTGCCAGATCCGGTGAGTAGGCAGGGTGTTCGATTACTTTAATCTTGTTTGCAACCAAATACTGCCGAGTTAGCTCTGCGGTGTGGAAAGAAGCATTATCGTGATGTAGCATAGTTTCCTTCTGAAGAACACAGCGTACATTACTTTCTTCATTGCTCGCTGCTTTCTGATTATTGTTGGTGTGACCTCATCGTCATGGATCCATACGCGGCTCTCTTGTCGAGTTGGAATGTCGAAAAATGGTATGTCTGTTACAATTTTCGACGAAATTTGGTATCCACCATTCTTAAGCAATATTAGAGTTTCGTGGCAAATTCGTACTCGTTCTGCTTTTTTGACTTTTTTCAGATGAAGGTGATCGTGTATTACTGTTTTCACAGATGAGGATCCAATCCCCACTTGAGCCTCTATTACGGCGTAACTAGTTCTGTTATTTGCTACCATAGCCTTCTTCACAGCAGAATGTTTTCCTCTGTCACAGCCGTAATGGGAGGACCTGCGCCTTTCTGGTGATCCAGTCTTCAACGTTTGAATTTCTTGTACCATCTCTAAATTGTTGCCAAAGAAGGGGCCTGATCGCCAAATATTGATTTCAAACTTTCTTCGCAGTCATACGTACTTGAATATTTCTTAAAGTTAAAATAAATCATTATGCGAAAATGTTCTTGGGTTAATGTCATTTTTCATTACACTTGAGAAACTTAAAACTCTCTTTTTCAAATGCTATTTAAGATAAATTAGCAAATGAAGCGGCAAGTGACAAGTAAAGAGTTTCTCTTACTGAGGCTCATTATTAGTTTTCCATGGTCTACCTAATTTCTTCATTCTCAATAATAATGGCTTGTCCCTCGTATATATAATTTTATGGGAAAATAAGGTTAAATAAAACTCCTGACCTACGTATCTTTTATGACCGTATCTTTTATGGAATATCATCCCCACTTCTAGTGACAATGGACGTTAATCAATTCAAGCAGTGTTTCTAGAAATTACTATGCCATTAAATGACAATTACTACAATATTACAAAATTGATATTATACGTATGTCAACCTTTCTTTTAACAATGACTAATTTAGAATACAATGAGTATTAGTTGAACTTATTGTATTTGCTTTGCATATATTGTAAATGTTTCATGATAGTCAGTTTACTTGCATTGCCAATATAGCACACTTTTTTGGAAAAAGTTAGGACCGGGAAAAGCTATTCGTACGTTGACAAACAAGTTCCATTTGAATGAAGGAAATATTATCCGGGCATTTCGTGATTATTTAGTAGACGAAAAGGTGCCTTTAACTCCGCTCATCAATACTGTCCATACCATAGTAGTTTCAACGAGCGAATGCGAGAGAGGATTTTCGCAGATGAACTTGATATTGACTCCAAAAGAGCTTCTCTTTTAGTGAAAACAGTTTCATCGCTATTGGTTATCAAGTTCAACGGTCCACCACTAAATATCTTTGATCCTTTGAAGTATGTGGATTCATGGTTACTTAAAAATCATCATTCTGCCACGGACCAAAACAGTAAAGTTCGTAAGCGCGAACAGATTTATGATGAAAATTTGGTTAAAATTTGCAGACTGCTTTAAAATGTATGTACCTACCTTAGGCTAAGTATATTGACAACGAAAGTTACATTTTTATATTGTTGCTCTGTTACTCACCTAAATTTACGTTCACGTTTTATTTTCAAAGAAATTGTGTTTTTAAACAATACAAAAATAATTTACTTTAATTTTTCCCTCAAAACACAGTGGCAAGGGGGGGGTAAAAAAATTATGGACTTACAACTTTCGAGAATTAGCGTGCCCCCAAAAAGAAGTAACAAAAAGCCTGCAGATAACTATTATACGAGTGTGACTTTAGCGCATATTTTGTTAGACAGAAATACAAATTTAGTTGGAACATTGAGGCAAAATAGAAAACTGAATCCGGAAGAAGTGCTAAATTACGAAAAGGAGAGATTGTTGGAAGGGCGAACAATACAGGAGTGTTAGTGACAAAGTGGAATTACAAGCATGACGTCCTCATGTTGAGTACAAAACATACTGCTGAAATGGTAGTCATCAACCAGAGAGGAGGAATAGTTCAAAACTATCTTCAATCGTTGATTATAATAAATGTAAAGGTTTATAGATATATCTGACCAAATAAAAGCATATTCGACACCATTACGCATATCAGTGAAGTGGTATAAAATATATCTATTGAGCTTCTTTAGGGTCAACGATTGTAAATGCTTAAATACTTCATCAGAAAATCACAAATAAGAAAATGTCTTCAAGAAAGAATTAGGTTATCAACTAATCGACCTTTCCAAAATTCCTACACAAGATCGGTCATCATCAATTCGACGGAGCTGCTAGATGCGGGTCACCATTTCGGAAGTGCAAACCTCAGCGCCAAGAAAATGTTCCAGTTGATATGTCAAAACTCAAGAACACGACAGAAAGTTTGCACAGACGAAACAAAATTCTCTCGCTACAAATGTATTCAGTGTGATAAATTCTATAACATGTTTTACGATGTTCATGTATGCAAAATATAGTTGCAACGTCTCTGTTATATTATATATAGTTCATTTTCTAAGGTATTGGAACAAAACCCTTTTGGTATTTTTACAAATACCCTATAAACACTTGTTTACAATGTACTCTGTAAAATAAACAAACGTAGTTCCTCCATACAAATACTTTTTTTTTCAAGGTACATTTTGCCTGAACCCAGAGTTGCAACTACTTGAGCTAAACATACGAATGGGTTTGCCAGGCCACTAAGAAAGTACAACCCATATAAAAACACAGCTTGTGTGAAGCGCCGTTGAATCACGTAGTCTTAGAATATACTAAAGCATGAGGTGCAAGTGTGCACCTCGTGGTGGCAAATACATAGCCGCCTGAGATTGACACTTGCTTCACGTGGCAGTTAACATCACAGAGGATAACATATTAATACTGTCAGGGGGAGTCGACGTTGTTGGATTGTGAAAAATAACAGTTTGATAACTGTCAAATCACAGCTTCAAGGGTTATGTTTATTTCATCACAATAACAAAATTTAAGTTATGTTATGTCACATGTTTAATGTCAGAAATGCTTGACAACACCGGACAGAATTGCCAACCTAAATCAGTTCTATATGCATCCTCTCGTGCACAATAGGTGGGTTCTAAACGTGGTAATGAAACAAAGTTAGTTATGACTCAACTCGTTTCAAATGCTATTTAAGCGGCAAGTGACAAGTAAAGAGTTTCTCTTACTGAGGCTACATTATTAGTTTTCCATGACCTGCCTTATTTCTTGATTCTCAATAATAATGGCTTGTCCCTCGTATATATAATTTTATGGGAAAATAAGGTTAAATAAAACTCTGACCTACGTATCTTTTATGACTGTATCTTTATGGAATATCATTCCCACTTCTAGTGACAATGGACGTTAATCAATTAAAGCAGTGTTTCTAGAAATTACTATGCCATTAAATGACAATTACTACAATATTACAAAATTGATATTATACGAATGTCAACCTTTCTTTTAACAATGACCAATTTAGAATACAATGAGTATTAGTTGAACTTATTGTAATTGCTTTGCATGTATTGTAAATGTTTCATGATAGTCAGTTTACTTGCATTGCCAATATAACACACTTGGTTAAATTTTTTAGAAAAGTTAGGACCGGGAAAAGCTATTAGTGCTCAGACTCGCGAAGTAGTATTTAAAGTGTTTGAATATTTAATCAAATCGAGAAGTATTTATGGATATCGTTACAGAGTCCTTAATTATTAATGTTGGAAATGATACTGATAGTGATTTCGGGTTCAGTTCCAGCTCGGATGACGATTCTAATACTCCATCGTCATTACCCTGATTGCTGCAAATTTAATGGTGTTTATTAAGCATTACTATTTTTTGTTAGTTCACAATTAATATATTTCACCATATGAACTTTGACATAAAATATTATATTTTAGGCATTCAAATCCGATATAACAGATCGCTCTGTATTTATCTTATTATTTGACTGTGTCTTTAATAGTTATTATTGTTATAGCATAATACTAGATATGATATGCTAGCACTTTTCTTATGTTGTGCACCTATTAACAGGGAAAGTAATAAATTATAATTTATAACTTGTAACTGGTAAAATTTGTATTCTTGTAACGAATATCGTAATTAAATGCTGAAAGGAATATTGTGTAACGTTGCATCCTGGTTGCGCTTAATACAAGTAATGATTTATTTGGATTGAAAATTTTTACCAATGGACGATGATCCGTATACAGGGTGGATACTCAAAATGAAATAAATTCTGTAACTCAAAGAGGTGAAGTCCGGGAGAAAAATCATGATAGGCATTATTTATAATTGTTTCAGACCTCAATCTAGGGGTTACAGTTTCACCATATATCCAACCCCGAACTTTTTTTTTCAAATGTAAGTGTAGGTCAAGTGATACACCGTGTGAAAGCTTGTATTAAAAGGAATACAACGCAGTATTTATTTTCTCAAAATTTTAAACATTATTTTGTTGAACAAAAAAATCAAAATCAAAAATAATAAATAAATAAACGCACTCTCTTAGCAAAGGAAGTTTCATTTGAGAACTTTCTTAAACTAAACTACGATTTAACGACTTCTCTGCAAAAAATCTTTTCTTATGGGGTACACTCATAACTTAAAAAATGTTCAAAATAGCGTCCATTTGTTTCTTGACAAAGACCCAATCGGTGATAAAACCATTTTTCACGTTTTGAAACATGTCTTGTGGAATATTTCTGATTTCTGCAGTAATTTTGTCCCTCAAATCCTGAAGGTCGGTCGGTAATGTAGCATAAACCTTACTCCACAAAAAAGGGCAAGGGGAATCGTAGTGGCCATGTGCACCTCTTTGACCAATCCATCTATTTGGAAAAATTTGATTTAAATAGTTCCGTACTGGCAATACATAGTGCGGTGGAGCGGCATCTTGCTGAAACCAAATTCTCTCATCCAAGTCATTTGGATTCTTATTTGAAATAGACCCTTAAATTTGGGAGCAGGTCATTCGTGAGCATAGAAAGATATAACTGCCCACCAAGATTACCATTCAGAAAAAATGACCCTACCACTCGATCTCCAATAATCCCAGCCCATACGTTTAATTTTTGTGGATATTGCGTGTGGGTTTCCCGCATCCAATAAGGGTTGTGGTTAGACCAATAACGACAATTGTGATGATTCACTTCACCATGCGAAAAGTGCATTCATCCGAAAAGAGAATCCATTCCAACTGTGTGTGACCATGGTCAATTAAGTCCATCATTCGTTCACAAAACTCAATTCGTCGGTCTGGATCTTCATCAGTCAATTCTGGTAGCATTTGCGTCTTGTAAGGATGCATTTTTGCGGTTTTTAAAACCTTTAAAACAGTTCTATGGCTGACCTCATTATCGCGCGCTAATTGGCGTGCCGAAATGATGGGGTTCTCTTGAATAGCCAACAAAACGTTCAGCTTTGTATTTTCGTCTCTCTTCTTTGTCTTGGCAGATTTCTGAGATGACCCAATTCTCTATAGCGTCTTTCTATTTTGCTATTTGTGCCTTGAGAAAGCCGCGTTAAATCGGGATGATTTGCTTGAAATAATTCAACTACCTCAGCTTGAGTGCGACTTCGGTCACCATATCCGATCATCATTAATATCTCAATGCGAAGGGCTTCCGTTAAATAAGCCATGCTAAATAATTTACTACGATGTGAAAACTACACTACAGGAATTATTTACTTAAATAAACGAGCAAAGAAAATACAAGGAACAGACAATATTGTAATTTACTAATGTGGACGCTAACAAATCAAGCAGGTAACTAAAATCGAGACTAAAACACAGAAGATTAAGAGCGTTTTTCATCAACGATCAGACCTGCCTTCCTGAGATAATAAATGCATGTTATCAATACGTCACATTTTTATCTACCGTCCATTCAAGCATTGTCGAAATTAAAAAGCATTTAGTGAGTATAAGAAACACAGAACATAAAGATTTTGTCCTCCGACGATAATATCAGGCTTGTTGCGATAATAAATGCATCACTACGGTACATTTTTACCTACCCACATTTCAATCATTTTCGAAATTAAAGACCATTGAGCCAGAGAAAGTTGTTCATTTAGGTTTTTTCACTTTATTTTTCAAATACCCGAGAAAATAAATACTGTGTTGTATTCCTCTTAATACAAGCTTTCACACGATGTATCACTTGACCTACATTTGAAAAAAAAAGTTAAGGGTGATATATGGAGAAACTGTAACCACCAGGTTGAGGGCTGGAAACCATTATAAAGAATGCCTATCATGATTTTTCTCCCGGACTTCACCCCTTTGAGTTACAGAATTTATTCCACTTAGAGTATCCACCCTGTATAGTGTAAATTTGTTACAAAACAAATATTGGTCAAATTTTTATGCTCCAAACATAATTCTATATTCTTCTCGATCAATTTGTACATATTTTCTTTGTGTAGATGTAAGCGTTTGTGACGCGAATTGAATTGGCGTTTCCGATCCGTCTGGATATATGTGTGAAAGGACTGCGCTAACTCCGTAAGGTAAGGCATCAGTCGCAAGTACCACAGCAGCTTTAAATCAAAATGTGCTAAGAAAATTTATGATTAGATTTCCTTTTAACTTCGCATTGTTTACTCCAAATTTCGAATCTTGTTTTAGTAGTTCATTTAGCGGTGCGACAATCGTACTTACATCTTTAAAAATCGCCCGTAATAATTTATTAGACCAAGAAAAAGAACGTAATTGAGTTTTATCTGTAGATTGCGGAACATCTTGTATAGCTTGTATCTTAGAAGGAATTTTGTGAATACCATATTTTTCAATGACGTAACCATAATCCTCGGTCTGGTCCACTGGTTTGCTTTTGTGTAAATTAACGAATATTATGTTTTAGTAAGCGCGTAAGAACTTCTTCTAGACGTGGTAAATGTACATTATCGTTAGGTACAGTAATTTTAATATCGTCTTTGAAAACTGTAACCCCCAAAATACCTTCCAGACGTTTTTCCATCCGTAGTTACCAAATGACCGGTGCAGATGCTATACCAAACTTTAACCGATTGCATTTATATAGACCCTTGTGAGTATTTAATGTTAGTAAATGCCTATCATCCGGGCGAATTTCTAAATGTAAATAAGCTTGACTTTTGTAAATTTTGCACAACGCCCCACTGATGAAAAAAGTTTATCAATAGTGGGCAGGGAATGTTTACGCACTTTTAAGTGGGGATTTAATGGAACTTTAAAATCTCCACATATTTATATCTATCCATTGGCCTATGTGACAGGCACAATCTGCGTAGCCCAAATTGAATAAATGACATTAGTGAGAATGCCCTGTAAAACTAAGTTTTCTGTTTCAGCTTCAACATTTGGTATTACAGCAAAAGTACCGACCTTGCCTTTAAAAACTGGTTTAGCATTATCTTTTAAATTTAATTAAGCCTGAATGCCTTCAATTTTACCAACACCTGGTGTAAAAATAAAACTGTATTGTATTTTGTAGTTCATTGTTTTACTAAATCGGTATATTTTAATTGTATGTACAATTTATATTTCCCAGAAATTGAAATTTATCTGTCGTATCCACTCCCTACCTATGCTGCGAGACTATGTAATGATTCAAATTGTAGGTTTGTCAGCGTAATTAACTAGAACTATAGCATAACCTAGTACATTTAATAACGCTTTAATTGGGAAAAACAGGTGTGAATTATTTATTTATTCGCAAGCTTTCAGACGGAAACTCTGTCCGTCAAGCGTAATATCAAAGTGAGACATATTGACAATCAAAATGACACGTATTAAAAAACTAACTAGAGAATTGAAATTGTAGACTGTATAACTTTCAATTCTTGAAAATTGACACCCAGGTATCGAGCAGTTCATATATGTATCCATTATCCTTGTTCAAGCTGTAAGGCAGTTTCAGAATTTCAATAGCTTCTCGAATCTTCCTTGGATACCAAGTCCTATCGTTAGCCAACATCATTGTGTTTTCAAATTTTATATTGAGAGTGTTTAAGACATTTGACCTTTCCTGGGAATAAAATTGGTAAAATATTACAAAAGCATAATATAAAAGTAGCTTATAAAAGCAGTATTAAAATTCGGAATCTTCAGAATTCTGCTAAACATCAAATACCATTACATACATGTGGTCTTTACGAAGTACCACGCTCTTGTGATAAAATATACATTGGTGAAACTGGATGACGTATTAACACCAGGTTAAAAGATACACAGAAGACCCTTACGTTTACTTCATCCTACTAAATCAGCAATTGCAGAACATGCCTTAAGCACTCTGCACAATATAAAATTTGAAGACACAAGAATTCTGGCTATCGATAGGAAGGTTAGATAAGCTATTGAAATTCTGAAACAGATTAACAAAGGGTTTCAATTCTTATATCTAATACATTTAAACCGGTTTTACAGTAAGAAATAAGTTTCAAATCTGTCCAAAAAAGTTTCAAATCTGTCCAAAAAAGTACAAGTACAAGTCAGACTCTGTTTACCTATCACTGTTACTGCGGCTCCACTGTCCACCTCAAAGCTGATATTCTTACCACCTACAGTAAGAATTTCTGTCTGTATTCAGATTTAGTTAACTCGTTTAATTGCATTATTTCTTCTACTTGATTGGCATTATTTTGAAAATAAATCTGTCTGGTACATACCGTTTGTAAATATCATTTAATGTTACAGAAACTGAATATTAAATTAACTTTGTCACATTTATTTGCATAATGATGTATAGCACTTCACTCTATCTTGTTTGCTTCCACTACAGTTTCGTCTTGTTGTACTTGTAGTCGGTGATTTTTTTTTTTTTTATTATGGACCTGAACAGGCTGAATTTGGCCTATCGTGCTAAAGCACTCAGGAACACTTAGGAGGATGTAGAGGGACATTGAATTGCCAAGAGATGCCTATGAACAGCTACCTTAAATTTGTTCATATCATAAGTTAGAGGAAAACGAGAACTAAGGAGGTCATTCCAGAGTTAAGAAACCGTGTAGAAGAATGTGGAATGCGCCCGTTTGGTACGATAAGTGGAGATTTGTACTGCATACTGATGGTGTGAATGAGCGAACCGAGTATTCCTAGCAGCGCAATAGCCATTGTAATACCGATAATACAAAGAAAGAACTCAAGGGACTGTATGTGAGATGTTAAGGACGGATCATTTATAAGCCTAATCACTCTCTTTTGAATACGATCAACGATATCGAGAGCGTATTGGAAAGCACCAACCCAGAGGTGAGAATTATATTCTATATGAGGTGGAATTTGGGCCTTATACAGCAGAAAGAGTTGTCGGGAGGTAAAGTACTGCTTAGATCTGTACAAGTCCATTTTACGAGCAGCTGTATCGGTAGCTGACAGAAGATGGTCAACCCATGATAGATTTGAAGATACAATCATTCCCAACAGAGTAATAGGGTCTGAAAACTTAAGATCTGAGCCATTCATACTTACAACAGGAAATGATCGATCTCTTTTGGCGGACACAAGGCAACACTGAGTTGTGTTAGCATCAAATTTAACTAGATTATTGCTTCCCCTTTCATGAATACATTGAATGTCTTTGTTGATTGAACTTGAAGTTTCAGCTTTAATGTCTTGAGAATTAGAAGGTAGATTACCATTATGAGTAGACTGAGCTGAACTACAATGATGAGTGCTGTCGTCAGCAAAGCAATGGATCGGATTACTTGTGAAAGAAATAAGGTCATTTATGTATAGCAGGAAAAGTGTAGGCGCTATAACTAATCCCTGTGGCACGTCCGCGTTAATTCCAACTTCTTTTGAAAAACAGCCATCAGCTTACGACGCGTATTCGTCTTTTATCAAGGAAACTAGAAACCCAGTTGATGAGCGTATCATTTAACCCAAACGAGGTCAATTTTGCAATTAAACACTTATGCCAAACTTGGTCAAATGCGTTTGAGATACCTAAAGCAACTACAACTGTTTCATCTTTTACAGAAACATTGAGACACGAGTTTGATGCAAATAAATCCACAAAAACATTGGCTGTGTCTACAGAATCAGCAACTACAGATCCGTCAGGGGGGGGAAATGAAGATAAATCAGAGTGTTTACTAATGGCTTTAGCTAAAGACCAAAATTTACGACTGCCCAAAGGAGATGTAGCTAGTTCACTGCATTTTTTTAGATATTCCTGGCACACGTATTCTGCATGACTCTCCACCGTTTTATTAGATCTCCATTTAATATGAAATTTATTTTTCATTTTCAGATATTGCATCAGCACAAGCCGTATTGAATCAGGGTTGGGAACGTGAATGACCTATACGATTCTGTTTTTTGGGAATGCAAACTCCTTGCCCATAAGGATGACTTCAGGTACTGAAAGAGCAATGTCCTACATTCACGCCATGGAAAGGTTGCAAAGAAGTTTCGTAAATCACTCCATCTAGCTGATCTAAAACACCACAAGGTTCTATTAATGTTGCGAACAACTGCGGAATTAGAGACAGTAGAAATTATTGCTATTAGACAATGGGCAGATAGACCTAAAGGGGGAAGAACGGAAGTTTTATAAACAAGTGGGTTTGAGATCTAGAAGATGTGGAGTATGGCTAGGGTTATCAGGGATTCTTGTGGGTTCAGAAATCATTTGTGTGAGATCACAAGGGTACCTCCGCGACTGGTATGGGGCACACATCCCTCCCTCCTAAAAAATTCTTAACATGTGGTCTATAAATATCTACAGATCCTATTGTGTTACCTGTGTTCAGATTTTATGTAATTGTGCTGTGTCCCTGGAAAATAGTTCCTACTGGTATTTCGTTTCCAGGAGTCTATTTTGAATTTTTTCACTGAGTATACCAAACGCTAATTGATTTCTTAAATCTGTTTTCCTTTCCAGTACATACCGTTTGTGAATGTCTTTTAATTTTACAGAAAAAAAAATATATAAGTAGTATACAATGCATCATTGGGATTTAAAAAAGTTAAAGTATGAAATCATTTTTGAGCGAAATTCCCCACCCTTTGCGGTAAACTCGTTAGTCAGATTTACACATTTAAACTCATTTATTAACGAATAATAATGATAAATTAATCTAATTCTGAGAATAGTCGGACACAAAGCTTGTAGACTAATTAGCGGGCCTTCATTCTGCATGCACCCACTTGGATCATGCAGGACATCCGTACAATTCTTTGTTGCGTACATTCTCCCATACACCATACAGACTTCATTCTCTATATATGTCTGGAAAGAAGGATTGATGTCATCCATTTCATCACCATAGCATAACTCAGCTTCATTTTATACTCCACGTCATCACTTTCTGAATGTGAATTTTCCGTTTTAGCTTATATATATATATATATATATATATATATAATATATATATATATATATATATATATATATATATATATATAATGGGCCATTCTACAGTTCATTTGCAACAAAAATGTTCCTATAAAGGTTTCGGAGTTACAAAAATCAATCTGAACGGTGCATTTGAGAAACAAATCATTATAAGGCAATGATTCCACATTAAACATACGAGTTTGCCCAAACGTATGCCGTTGGTAGAGTAACTAGACGTTTTCGAAATACGTTGATACATCTGCTTGATTACAAGATTAAATACCATTGAAACATGTTCCTTTTGGTTTTCTGATACTTATATCTGCATTTCTGGGCAAATACAATCCTTATCCAGTCTTTGCCCGCTGCTTTAGTTGAAGAGTTAAAGTTGTTTATTATGTGGTTGTTGCCACATAATACACTTATGTCTATTTTGGGGGGAACTTAAGTACTGATTGTCTAAATTGAGGTGGAGTCAGCCAAAAAACATATATGATAACTTCTTGTCTCAGCATCTCGAGCTCTTGCTCTACCTAAACACGACTTTTCTCCAAAATTCTGAGATGGAATTAAGTTTTAGCTTGTCTCGAAGTGTAGATTCGGGGATTCAATGTTTTCTACCAAATTGTCAAATTGGTTTTCCTGATATCTTAACTTTTTTAGAAGGTTCAACGTCCAAGCCTTTTGTTGCTTTTTATTATATATTTTCTTGCATTTGTAGAAACGACAAATTTCGAATTAGTTAATGCGGGGCAGTGTTGTACAAAGTGAGACAATAAATTCTACCAAAATTCAGTTAATTAATACATAAAGACATCCAAATGTTGACTAAACGATACTCTATACCCTGAAACATTCAAACAATACGATATACAAAATGGTAACACTCACAGTTAGTTTAAAGAACAACTCGTCTTACAACAAAACACGCATTTTTCTGTGATCAACTGTATTTACACCAAATATCATGTAACCATCTAGAATGGGTTACATACCTTGTGGTTATGCACAGTAGATGTCCCTACGAACCCCTTATCAGAAATAAATACTTTTACCATAGATCAAAATGAGTGCAGATTTATTCACTGCATGGAATTCGACCTCTCTCCCTACATCCAAATTGTTTAACTACTTTTGCTGATCCCGCGCATCTAATAAATTGATGATTCGTGCGAAGAAAAACGGTAGTCATCACAATGATCACCGCGCCTACAAGCTTTACCGCAAATCTTGATCATAACGGCCATATTATAACGGTTGTTATCGTCAGAACAATTAATTTGATCGTATTGCACCCTTCCTTAATTACCAAAGCCAACTAGATCATAACGACCACGGTCTATATTATCTATAAAGCATGGTAAATATTCTAATTGCTTCTAAAGCTTTTATTACTATGTATTACAATATTTGCTAGCAATTTAATGTAGTTACGTATCTAAAACTAATTGCCTTAGGTTTAAAGACACTACCTAACATATTTAGGGAAACATTGTACAAGACTAAAATGATCTTAATGAACATTTCAAATGGTACATAATTTCTTTGCAGAAATGTATGTAGAAGACATAAGGCAACAAAGATGTAGTGCCACAGCCATTCCTAAAGTACTAAAAGAAACACCAGCAACGGCATGGGTTGATGGTCAAAACGGTTTAGGAGCAGTAGTAGGAAATTTTTGTATGGATCTTGCTATAAAAAAAGCAAAAACAGTTGGAGTTGGATGGGTTTGTGCAAAAGGTATTTTATGTATATGTAAGACCTTTGCCCAAAAATATACAAAATATTCTTAATGTTAAGGGTAATGTGTAATAAGCAGTATTCCTAAGGCATTATGGAATATTTCCTCCTAGGTGATACTCTTATGCATATTTCAGAAACAAGTCACTTTGGAATCGCGGGTATGTATACATTGCAAGCAATAGAACAAGGGTTATTAGGAATTAGTTTTACAAACACATCCCCAATTATGTGTCCTAGCAGAAGTAAACATGTATGTATACGATAAGAGAATTATTAAAAAAAATAGTAAAGAAGTAGTTTTAGCCAGTGTTGGGTTCAAATCCTTTATCTTTAGGTGCCCCTGCAAAGGACAGTGACAGTTTCGTTTTAGATATGGCCACTACAACTGTCGCGTTGGGGAAGGTTAAAGATTAGTAATAAAAACAAGTAGAATACTAATTCTAATTTTGTAGATTGAAATGCAAAAACGGAAACAAGCTCCTATACCAGAAGGATGGGCACTAGACTCTGAGGGAAAAATTACCACAAACGCTGATGAAGCATATAAAGCAGGACGTTTAATACCTTTGGGAGGTTTGGAGATAAACTCTGGTTATAAAGGATTTGGTTTAGGAATGTTCGTTGAAATATTTTGTGGAATTTTAGCAGGTTAGATCATTTAAAACCCGGGGAATTGTTTAAGTTTGCTCCCCTCCAAGGCCGACATTGTAGTAAACTTTTGATCGACATAAACACATTTCTAGGTTCAAATTATGGCAAACTTATTCCGTTATGGGGTCACTCTTCAGAAAAGGAAAATTTAGGACAATGTTTTGTAGCAGTTGATCCTAAATGTTTTGCTCCAGGATTTGAAGACAGAATGAGTGATTTAATGAACACTGTACGCAACTTGGAACCAGTAAGTCTGTAAAATAACCATATAAATAATTACTTTTATACCTGTAGGTAGATCCAAATAGACCTGTACTTGTACCTGGAGATCCAGAAAGAGATCATATGAAATCTGTCGATTCCGATGGAGGAATTCGATATATTAAAAGTCAGTTGGACGCATGTGATGAACTTTCTAGAGTACTGAATGTAAAACCGTTACAACTGCTGTAATATTTTAGAAGATGCAAAGACTTGCGTTTCAAATAGTATTTTACATAATAGAATTTCATGTAATAAAAGTTTTAATTTAACAATCAATATACATTTGGAATGTGAGCGATATATGAAATATGTTACGCATAAACACAGGATGTCTCAAACTGTAGGGAAAAATAAATAAGAAAAATATTTCGTATAAATATGGGCCGAGAAGTGTATATCTTTGGAGATAGCGGATGTCAGCAATTTCAAAAACCAAATCATTGTTCAAGCATTTTGTGCGTAATGATTAATGAAACAAAACATAATTTGTTTTGAAACTAAACCAACCTGAAAACAATTAGTCAGTTGTTCAAAGTGCAGTCCTCTAACTTCAACACATTTTTGGCATCGGCGTACAACACAACGTGTGAAAACATTACCACAATTCTGACTAGCTCTTAACTCTTCACAAGCTTCTAAGATTTTTTGAATTAGGTCTTTTCTGAATAAACTTTGTTTTTTAAGCAAACCCAAATCAGAACATCCGGAGAAAGAGGTGGTCTATCTACTTTTCAGTGGCGTAATGGGCACGCACTAGGCATCCCGACTGAACTGGTCCAATACCGGCGGGTCCGTTATAATACGTAAAGTAGCTGACAGAATGCTTCAAAGACGTTAACTTGCCATACATTAAAAACAATCGATAAATAACTAGTGAAATGTATTGTAAGTCACTTTGCTTACGATAATTAAATTGGTTTATTTTAATTTGCCTCGGTCTAGCTCACTCGGGTCTTGTACTAGCAAGACGGGGTTGGGTTCATTGGATTGTAATATAATGGTTTAAACGTATAAATTACCTATTGTTGACAATACTAAATATTCCACTCCTAAACTAATGTAAAATAAAATATGTACAGTAAATAAACTAAATAAAGCAGGCAATTCGTTTCTTCTGGACGCCCAGCCTGGAGGGACGCCTTGCCTGTTACTGGCTCCTGAGACGTTTCTGTGGGAATTGGAATTAATATTACACTTATGTCTATTGGTTACTCGAGTTATAACCAAAAATCCTAACGATGACTTTTTATAATTTATTACGAACTCTTAGGCCTGCCCTGTAGACGGGAGCCATTTTGTAATTTCAACGGTATTACATAAGTGGAGGGTAACGATCGCGCTTGCGTTTGTGAGAAGGTCAGTTTCAAAATAATCAATAATTTAAAGTAACATTGGTGCGCATGACTATTCTCATACATGGTTTTACTTTCAGACTGAATCGGTGTATTCCTTTAAAGGGAGTGTTTATTAAATGAATTTTTATATTTGTATGATATAAAAATTTATTGTCACCGTTTACTGCAGGCGTACCGGCTTCGGGTTGATTAATTAAGGAAGTTTTTACTCTAATTATTAAGAACTATTGAATGTGAACTAAAGAACGACGAGAAAATGTTTTCCACATTAATTCTATTACACGTTTACAACCTACGAATTTCTTTACTTACACCAGTCTTATTCTAATTGGAAAACAACTAAGCTTATTACTCACACGAGATTTCATCATTACGGTACCGGAAGTAAACAATTATTTCAATTGTCTGGTATAAAATAAACTAGTGTTGCTTACTTACGCGGTTATCTTCAGTATTAGAATGAAAGAATTTATACGTACAACGTTCGCAATTGATGATGATGCTGGTAAGGTGTTCAAACCTTCGGGAACAAATTAGTTGTTCAGGTGAGTGAAAACTTACTCGCGATACAGGTACGTTTATCTTACCGGATTTCTTTATTAAGAAATATTATTAGAAGGACTCACGTTGCGTGGATATCTAACGAATTGTAATCGGTGCGCGAGACGTTTGATCATGTTTGATGCAATTAATTACGTAAACTCACAGCGGTTTCGTCTGTATATAGCTAGAGGATCACTCGGGTGATCTCTAAAAAATGGCGTCTAGTATTGATATTATCTCCAGGTTACCGGCGTTGCTTGTTTTTATTGCTAATTTTGCCTTGTGTTACGCGTATTGGTGTTAGTAGGTGTAATATATGTTTGGTGAAGGACCCTTTACAAGAATCTGGCACCAACCCGTCTAGTGCTGTATAAAGGGTCTTCGGGAAAGCGGTAGAATTAAGGCGATGGCCTTTCTTCCCACCGGAGTAAATGAAATATGTCTACTGGGCGTCAAAGCCCGTCGTTACACCATCCGATTTGTGTATTATGTAATGTTTATTTGTGATGACTTCGGGATCTGAGCCCGTCGTAACATCGGCTGGTTTGTGGTGCAATAAAACTTACGTGCTGTTAACCCACGACGTTAGAGATAAACCAACGCGGCGGTGGACAGATCGACGGAACTAGTTAACGCGTTTAAGAGCGGCTGGCGCGTGGTCAGGCTTCTCTTTCAAGTCTGGGTTATCGCAATAAGCGATCAGGATTCTGGTCGTCTTTTCAGGATTTATCGCAGTAAGCGATCAGGGTTCTGGTCAGGATTCTCTTGAATAGCGAGTTTAAGAGCGGCAGGTAAGCGATCAGGCTTCTGGTCCGGCTTCACTTTATTCGGTAGCGTCGGCGGAACGGATCTACAAGCAAGCGGTCGATGCAACCGACCAACGCACAGACAGGAAGTAGACTATGGACCGGATCGCGCACGAGTAGCAAGGTGTCGCGGCAAAGACCCGATGTAGAAGCATTTTACGGTAGCGCGTCTCGCGGTTTTATAGAGGATCCGCGGTAGGCGGGACGGCTTCTATGCAGGGATGCTAATGCGGTGGTTGATTAATATACTGGTGTGATCTACGTCGGAGGGATAATAAAATTAATTATTTGTTGATTTCTGCGAAATTAGATTTACACGGGATAATTAGTAAATAATTAATTCGAAAAATTGTTGGTAAAGGACGCTGGCTCTTTACAGAATTCCCATGAAATTCTCTCAACTCCCTCGTATATTGGTTATACATACTCAATGTCATTAAAATAAGTACTAATTTAATTGTCAATAGTCGTGATAAAGTTATAGGTGAACATATATACATTTAAAATATTAAAATGTGGTAACTTGTTACGGTAACTTTAATTGGTAACAAAATTTATAAAGGCAAGGCTCGGTGGTTCAGTGCTAGTAGGCATTGGGGTGGGTTAATACAGTTAAATAATTATACATAATATTATATACAGAAATAAAATAAAATAATAATCAGGAAAAATGGACGCCACGTACTTCCAAGATAGTTATATTTGTAATTTACCTTAGTTCGAAGTACGAAAAACTAAATAAATCATAGAAAAATTATGAATAAATAGACACAATGGGGTCACAAAATTATAATCGCCATCAAAACAGATAAATGGTCTAAATGGTAACATAAATTTGACAAGTAATAGAGATACCCGTAAGGATTGATTAATAAAAAAGGAAATAAATATTATTTTAATATAACATTGAATGATTGATCCAAATTTACCTTAAATTAATCCTCGAGCAACAAAAAAAGGAGGAAAAATGATATTAGTTACGTTAATCTTACAAAGTTTTCAGAATTCGGTTTACCCAAGTAAACAAGCGATCAAGTATATCAATAATCTCACCTGAAAATAACTTCTTTCCGGTGTCGTTTCCTTGCGCAAGTAACGTCCGAAATTACAGAAGCTAAATGGAAAAGAAAACAATAATAATTCGGACCTTAAACAATAGGTTGGCCCTAGAAAATGGATACATTAATTACTTGATTGACAACAAATTCGAATACTGAAGGTACACTAATAAATTAGGTTACAATAGGCAAACACATAGTTAAAGGTAAAGTGGTTTACAATATTGATAAATAATTGAAACTTAAACAAAATTATGAATTTAGAAAGAAATCAAATAAGCAAATAGTGACAGTGAAATTTTCACGTATAAATTAAGACTATAAAAGTAAGATAATAATTTATTGAATGACTAAATTTTAGCTAGGTAAGTTATCTAATATTAAAAGTAAACAATTACTAGGTAAATTCGTGTGAGCAGACAGTAGTTTTCTTTATAAGTCATTAAATTAGAATTTCTTCAGTCGTAAGAAAAATTCAAAATGGCAGCGGTGTTATTTTTCTATTGACGACGCTGGATCAACTCGAAGTGGTAGTGGGTAGGTAATATACGTAGAGGGAGAAAAATAAGCGAAAACGAAAAGGAAAAAAAACGCTACGAAAGAAAATATAACATTAAATGACGGAATGATTCACAAAAATTACTGACCTTGTAAGCTGGTAACCACAAGCGTTAGAATTAGATAAGGAGAAACAACACTCTTGAACGCTTAAAACCGTAATAATTATCACGTAACTTAAGTGACGCGAACTAGCATCAGGTTCGCAACAAAAATTAATTATTCATTGATCGAGAAATCCGGAAAATATCCGTTTTATTTTTAATTAGAAAATCATGTCAATGAATCGCGGTTCAAGTGAAGCAAAAAAAAATCCAACTCACTTTTTTGTGTGTGTGTGTGTGTGTGTGTGTGTACCCTTGCAACCACGGAAACAGAAAAACAAAAAAACGAAACTAAAAGCGGAAACAAGGGTTCGAGATTAACGAACGCAATACACCAATGAGAATCAAGTAGACTGCAAACGTTATCCGACAGTAAAGAAAAATGAAAACAATTTATTCCATAGAATAGCGATCCTAGAAATGTGACCAAATTAATTAAGATAACGTTACACCCCCCTAACAAAAATATAGCCAGGAAGCGTGAAGAAAAGAGGAGAAAAAAAAAAGGTAGCTAAATAGCGAAATTCAAAAAAACAAATCAAAAGAGTAATCTAAAAGACCACGCGCAAAGCGTAACATCAGTACAATCAACAAGTCAATTAGGAAGAAAAGAAAGAACGGTAATGAAACCTAGGAGAGGGAAAGAAAAATAAAAGAAAAGCAACAGTCTAAATTCCAACGAAGGTAACAAAACAAAAGGAGAAGGATAGAAAATAGGAGAAAAGAAGAAAGAACGGAGTGTAGTAGTGAATAGGGCTCGATGGAAGAGCGAGGAAAGTGTTCAAAGAAAAAAAAGGAATTGAGCACTAACCTATCAAGAAACCGCCACAACGTCCTCAGCCAACCACCCATTTTGACGTTGAAGAAGACCAAGAGAAAATGAATAAATAAGAAAGGAAAGGAGAAAGGGAAGAGAAAAAAATAAAAAATCGGAAAATTACACCTTTTGACGTTTATGTCGTTTACGAGGTTTATATCGTTTGGAAGAAATGGTATCCGAAGATATCGTAGGGTGATCATCTGAGTCAGATGCAGAAGAATGAAAATTATCAGAGTAAGCGGGTTTCAAATCTTTAGCGTGGAATATGCCTATAGATTTCCTAAAGAATCAGCTAATTCATAAGTCCAGGTAGACATGACTTTTCTTATTTTAAAGGGGCCTAAAATTTAGGAGCAAGTTTAGCATTTAAAAATTTAGAAGCGTCAGATAAGACAAAGTTCCGTTTCCATACTGCATCACCTTTCCTATAAGTGACCGTGCGTTTACGTAGATTATAGCGATCTTGAGTACGTTTCGTAGAACGTCTCATTTTATCAAGAATATCAGTACGCAACCTTTCATAAAATTCTTTAGTACGAGTAGTAACAACAGGGTTAGTATCAATGGAAGGAGTTTCATCATCTAAACGAGTTTTAAACATATTTCCAAAGAGTACGTGTTCCCGACCACAGAACGCGAAGTAAGGAGTGTAGTCAGTTATTTCATGTTTAGAAGTTCTTATGGCACAGCCAATTTTAGGTAGGTTAACATCCCATGTACGTTGGTTTTCTTTAATATATGAAGCGATCATGGTTTTCAAAACTCTATTAACGCGTTCGGTAGGATTGGCTCTAGGATGATATTTAGCTGTAAATAATATTTCTGTTTGATAGTTTGAGCATAATTTAGAAAATTCCTGACTACGGAATTGTACGCCATTATCAGCGATTAAGTATTGAGGAGTACCAAATAACAAAATATTTGTTCTTCCATAATCTTACAAATTTTAGAGGCAGTAGCAGTACGAAGTGGAAAGAAACATGGAAATTTAGTAAAATAGTCAGCAATAACAAAATATATGAGTTACCTTTTGAGGAACGAGGTAAGGGACCGACAATATCACAACTTAACACTTACCATGGGCGAGTAGGAGTTGCTCTAGGAGAGAATAAACCTGGTTGTGCTCTTTGTTCAACTTTGTGAGCAGCACAGGTATGACAGTTACGAATATATCTAGCAATATCGGCACGAAGATTTGGCCAGTAGAAAAATTTATTAATGCGGCTTAGAGTTTTAGTAACACCAGAGTGACCACAAGTAGGAGGATCATGATTTCACTACGTTGATTCTTAGGAACAACCACTCTCCAATTTCCCAATGAGATATCAGTGAGGTCAGAAGAAGTAACATGCTTGTAAAGTAGATTATTTTCAAGACACCAGAGGAATTTTTTGGATTTTAGAAACATGTTCAAGCATTTTAAGTACCAGGGATCCGTAATAGGTAGAGTAATTGAAGGTACGGTATTAGTTATATTTATTTCGCAAAGTTGTGGGAGAGAATCAGAAGGTGAAGATATAGAAGTAGAATCATCACGTGAAGATTTGCCCGATTTAACAGATACGGAAAAATCCACATTCTTGAACAAGCTTGCTATACTTCAACATAAAAGTGTGATATTATCTGTTACACCACCGTTCTGTTTTTCGATAGCTGAATCCCTCGACAGCAAAAAATATTTAAATGCCCTTTATTCTGAGGAAAACACTTTGTTGCCTTTAGCAGATTTGATTTCAAAAGGAAAGGCAGTCACCACCGATTTGACTGTAGAAAAATGCAAAACAATTTTTTTGAAAACCATGGAGCAATCAAAATCAAACGACTGGCATCTTTACAGAGCAGGTAGAATAACGGCCTCCAAATTTAAACCTTCAATAAGCTTTATAAGGGTTATTTGCAAAATTTTGACAGTAAGCAAACATCATACGGGTGCTTCCACGAAAAAGATGCTATTAATGCTTATGTTACGTATATGTCCCCAAGGCATGAAAATTTTGTAAAGACAAAATCTGGGTTATGTTTATACCCAAAATACCTACCCCAGATGGTTTTATATCATGCAACTGCTGTGGAGAGGGTTGTTTAGAAGTGAAGTGTCCTTTTTGTATTAAAGATGGTGGTATCGAGGATATGGTTCAAGTAAAATCAATGTGTTTGAAAGCTACATATGCATCAGGCGATATGTATAATATGGAATTGGATAAACAGCATGCGTATTACTACCAAATCAAATGCAAATGGCAACCACAGAAAAAAATATTGACTTTGTTGTGGTCTAAAAAATTTTTATTACGAAAGTGTCTATTTTAATGAACAATTTTGGTGTATCGAAAATTTGAAAGCAAAATTGTTCCATGAACGGGTAATATTACCTGAACTATTGGGTAAATTTTACACAAATAGAGTACATAATGTGTTTGCACCAATGAATACACCTGCTATGCCATCAAAAGAAATGGCAACTAGGTCCCAAGGTAGAGTTAAGTGCATATGTAATGTGGCTCATAATAACGCTGCAACAGTTTGTTGTGGTAATTCATATTGTGAAATAAAATTTTTATTTAAAATGTTTAAAATGAAACGCATACCAAAAAGTAAATGGTTTTGCTTAAAATGTAGTCAAGTTAAGTTAAAAATAATCTGTTTTTGTAGTCATTTGATGTTGTTAAAATTGTGTATAATAACGTTAGCACAACCAAAAAAACAAATAACACATTTTACTAAACTCTGGTTGTAATTTTAGTATGTGGTTTAAAAACCACACTCAGTTAAAAGGGTTTAAGCGTTCTCAAGTGTTTTTATTAATACATACATCGAACTAGTCTCAAGAAGGCACTACAGAAGGACACATATTTATTAAAAAACAACAAACGTGAATAATTTTGTCTATTGCAGCTGCATTATTTTGTTTCTTGCGTAACATATATACTGGAACAATGTCTGCAGTAATATTAAATTTTTTTCGTAGCTGTCCAATAACCCTTTGTACGTGTATCCTAACATTTGCAATTTTCCGTGTGTCTTCAACTTCACATGGATGTAGCTGCTTTTTCCCCCTTAAAAATGCAGGCATTTGCACCTCGGCCATAACCAGCTTAACACTATCTTTGATTAAGAACCCACGATCTGCCAATATTAAATCCCCCGGAATTAAATTGTTCAAGAAACTGGATTGTTCAGTAATAAACTTGTCACTAGATCTTCCCGAAAATCCTTCCGATATAAAGACAACGGAACCCTGTGGTGAAATTCCAATTAAATATTTCACAGTATTGTGGTGTTTATACTGTGAAAAATGTTGCGCTGCTGCTTGTTTATTAATTGGTTTTTGAGTAAAAATTTCAAAGCAATCAATAATGACCGTTACTTTATTTCCAAAGTTTTCTTTGAAACATGATGGCATTGTAGCATGTAAGCAATCTCTCTGAGGCCAATATATAAATGACTTGAACTTACTGTATAAAGTATGTAGCACTTTAAAAAATATTCTGCTACAGGTGTACCTGGAAATGTTAAAGCGATATTAACTTCATTAAGACTAATATGAGTTGCTCAAATTTTGTCAACATCGTAGTTGTTGTGATTGTAATATATTTTTCCACAGTCTCGTAAATGCTAATTAAAACACCATAAGGTAAGCCTGTGAAAAACCCATTTCTTTTCGTTCGCTTCAAAATCTTCCTTTCTAAATTTGTAAGAAGATAATTGGTTGCGCAAATCATAAATAATCCTATTTGCGTTTAGTAATGCTAAGTTTAAATCTGATCCCTCTTCCGTAACAGAATGATTAACTTCCATATCAGAGACTGTCGAAGAAGTGCTTGCAACTTCAGTACTTTCTACAGTTGTCTGTAACAATCAACTTAATTAACAAACTGAAAAATGAAGAAGTATTTAATAAATTATTAAATGGGGAAATTCAGTTTGGTTAAATCTATAAATTACAATTAGGTAAATAGAATATACACTAACTGTTTTTTCAGTCCGTTTCTTCCTGCGTTCATATCACGCTACAGAAGGAGATGGTGTTTCATATCCCATGTTTACATTGGGAATCCAATTGGAATGACTGATATCATTTATCTTAGCTGGCTTACCTAATAACAAACTTATTTACTAACAAAGAATATCATTTGTAGGTATTGATTACCAGTAATAAAATGTTTTGAGCAAACACGCTGATTATTAACTTTACTGTCTGTCAAGTCAGTTCGGTGTGAAGCCAAAATCAATTTCGTGCGCCTTTTGACTGCTAAAGAATTTAATTTCTTATGATTGTCATAAATGGATGGGAATCGAGAAAAGGACAAATTGTCTCTGGTACTTCTGCCTCCACAATTTACAACAGCACAAAAATTAACCATTTTAATAACTTAAGACACAACCACAAATTCGCTAAAAACGTATTTTACACTTATCACTAATGTAATTTAACTAAGACTAATGAACTTTAAAAACATTGACATTTTAAAAAAACTAATATTGGAATAAGTGTGAGGGTACGTAAAAGGATTTAAATATATATATAAATCTTATGGAGAAGTAGTTATTGTTTGTCCTCCAAGCAAACCGAACAGCTGGTTACTAGGCACGTGATGCACGCGGTCTATACTGGCACCAATCAAATTTAGCCGAAAATTTTAAACAGTTTAAACAACAATTCGAAATATATTTGTTAGCGAGTGGCAAAGATAAAAAGGAAGATGCAGTTAAGGTAGCTATATTACTAAATGTTATGGGTGAAGATGGTATTGATGTTTACAATTCTTTAAAATTAACTGATACTGAGAAACAGAATTATAAAAAAGTGATAGATGAATTTGAAAAATATATGAATCCGAAGAGAAACATAATTTATGAGAGATTTGTGTATTTTAAAAAAGTAATGGAAGAAGGGGAATCCTTTGATCATTTCCTACAAGACATTAAAAAGTCAGTTAAGAGTTGTGAATTCGGAGACAAAGAAGATGAAGTGTTAAGAGACAAAATTGTGTTGTGCATAAAAGATGCTAGGTTGCAGGAGAGGTTGTTAAATGTTGACGACTTAAAGTTAGAAAAGTGTATAGAAGTATGCAGAGCCAGTAATGTGACAAAAGTGCAGTTACAAATCATGCAAGGGGTAGAAATGAAAATTAATATAAAAAAAAAAAAAAGTGACAATTCACAGTATAAAGACAAAAGTAAAGAAAATGAAAAATTTAAACGAAACTCAAGGAATGTGAAGTCGAAGAAATTTAAGTGTTTTAGGTGTAATCATATACATGGTATAAATGAATGTCCAGCTTAAGCAAAAGTATGTGGCCGGTGTGGAAATAGGAATCATTTTAAGAGTTGCTGCCAGGTGAAAATGGTAAAACAAGTCGAAGATATGGGAGGTGAATGCTTGTATGAAACCTCATTGCATGTTGAAACTGTAAAATTAGCAAATTTAAAGTCAGTTAATACAATGAGTTGGCTAGAGACCACTAAATTAATGATAAATATATTGAGGTTAAATTTTTTGGTCGGATAGTTTTTGAGTTTGATGAATACATTATGACTTTACGGTACAAATCCATACTAAACAAAAATAGATGGTTTAAAAAAAAAGTTTTTATTTTTTATTTATTGTGGTATTTTACAAAACAGTTTTTTCCTTTATTTAACCATAAATGCACATTACATTTAACACACAAAACACGATACTGACCTTTACAATCAGTATTTTTGCATCTAGAGGCAAATGACCTTTTATCAAAGTCTGGGAAATGTCCTATTTGATCATATCGCACATCATCGATGGGTCTGGTTTCAATGGTTCCTCTAAAAGTCGTTGGAGATGTAAATACTGGGCTTGCTAGACTGGTTGTATTTGAATTCGGAGAAAGGCAGGACAAGGGGCGTCCTTTCTTTTTTTGAATAACTCTTTTTGCCTTTATTAGGCCTTCGGCTATATATGCTCTAAAACCTAAAAGATCGAGTACGTCTTTTTTCGGAATTGCTATACTAGAAGCTTTTTCTCGGTACTCTAACCATGCGTTTGCACATGCCTATATCAATAGCATGTGTAAACATTCTCAGGGTCCATTTTTGAGATCTTATGAACGTTCTATACAAAGTAATCAAAAAATCGAGTTTATCCACTCCACCCATGCTGTCATTATAGTCCCTAATCACTTCTGGCCTGGAAACATCTTGGTAGTTTTTTTCAGATTTATTCCAACGCCTGCAGGTATCCGGGACACCAACTCCCTTATAGTTTGATGTCATTACAACGCTTTTATTGTCAAACCATTTTGTCATTACAATGCCGTCGTTGCTGAGGACTTCTTCAAAACTACCACGTCCCTTCTGTTTAATAATTTTATCAGCTGAGAATGGGGGATTACTAAATCTGTTTGTTCGAGCAGTACCAGATGAAAAAATATTTTTGCTTCGAAGATAGTGCAGTGCTTTATAATTACTAAAATAGTTGTCGAAATATAAGCGATAATTTGGTTCAGTTACACGCCGTTTTACTAATGTAACAATTGCAGCAGCTTGACTAAACACCTTCACATGATCAGCAAGGATTCGGTTGTTGAACCCTGATATATGATAAAATCGTACAGAATATCGCTTTTTCCACATAATGCCAAAAGTTTTATGCCCCATTTGGAAGGCTTATTTTTTATATATTGCTTGACATTTAAATTTCCCTTGAAGGGAATCATTTGTTCATCGATGCAAAGGTCAGTCTCCAAATTGAGAAATCGATCTCTAATTGCATCATATAAAGGTCTTATTTTCCATAACCTATCATTGTTATCGGGTTTTTCTTCCGAATTAGCAAAATGAATATGCTTTCGTAATTTGAAAAAGCGATTCACTGACATATTATTTGATACAGTAGGGATGCTCAAATTTGGTTGCCAATAACATCTTATTCTAGGATAGTGACAATTTTCCATTATCACGTGTATACCAACAAACGTTTTCATCTCATCAAAAGTTGTAGGTAAGAATTTGCTGTGTTGCTGAACTGCATATAGGTTTGTATTTTCAACCATGAGTTGAAATAAGCCGTCTGTGAAATATTGTTCGAAATAATATAAAGGGCTTTGCAATTCATCTCCGCCACTTTCATTGAGACTTTTCTCATTCCAAACAACGTAAGGTGTAACATAGGTCACATTTTTTATCCATAAAATATCTGCTTTCTCTGACAAACCATGTTCCTTCATAAAATTTTTGCGAATATTCTCACCATCCATTGCGGTATCGCCAACGTAGACAGCTTGTACTTCAGTTACATCTACTTCCATACTTTGAATATTGTCTTCTGGTTCTTGTATAGGGTATTCTTGTTCATCTATCCCATTTACCTCGCTTTCATCCCCACTCTCTTCTTATGTATCCCCTCCCATATCTTCCACGTCATCATCATCATTGCTCAAAAATTCAATGTCGAAGAGACCTGACTCAATTTCTAATAAGTCAGCATCACTTAACGGCTTTTTCATATTATGTTTTGCTGCCTAAGACAATAAAAGGAGAAAATCAAGACAAAAAACTAAAAAGTTAGGTTAGACTTACCATGATGACTAGATCCTTCGAGTCACAGTTGTTATGACGCTGATGCTAAAGTAGCAAACTGTAATTTTTAAATAGTTGTCAAAATTAGAAAATAATAACTAGATTGAAACAAAATTTAAAAAATGAAGCAGTTTCAATTGTAAAACCACCAAAGAGGGTGGTCATTACAAGCCAAGTTAAAGAAAAAAATATTAGAATTAGGAAATCAGAAAATTATTGAGAAATGTGAAGGGTTAGTAGAATGGTCCAGCAACTTAGTAATTATAGAAAAACCAGATGGGTCGATTGGGTTGTGTTTGGATCCGGTAGAGATAAAAAGAATATAAAAAGGGAATTTTGTTTAATACCTACATTGGATGAAATTAGTGCTAAGTTGACAGGTATAAAGCTTGTTTTTCTGTATTGGATCTAAAGGATGGGTTTTACCATGTAGAATTAGACGAAAAATCAACTGATATATGCACTTTTTCAACGCCATTTGGTTACTTTAAATTTAAAAGACTACCTTTTGGTCTGAGTAATGCTCCAGAATATTTTCAAAAAATAAACAATCAAAATTTCGGTGATATTGAGGGGGTAATAGTTTACTTTGAAGACCTGTTAATAGCAGGTACAAATGAAAAGATACAATTTTAAGAAAAATGGTGGAACGTGCGAACAAATTAAATGTCAAATTTAACAAAAAATAAGTTATAGTATAGACTACCGGAAGTAAAATATTTTAAGTCACATTTTCTCAAAACAAAGTGTAAGACCTGATGACCACATTAAATCAATAGTAAATTTGGGAGAGCCTGAAAATAAAAAAAATTACAGAGGGTTTTAGGTAGTTTTAATTATTTTAGAAATTTTATACCAAATATGTTACAAATAACCGCACCTTTAAGAGCGTTATTAAAGTCGGATGTGTACTTTGAGTGGACAGGGGTTCAACAAAGGGCATTCAAAAATTTAAAAGAAATTTTGTCAAGGGCACCTGTATCAGTAAATTTTAATGAAAACAAACAGGTTAGTGTTCAAACAGATACATCAAAAGATGGAATAGGGGCATGCTTAATGCAAGAGGTTAAAGTAGTAAGTTATGCATCCCGTTGTATGACAGAAATTGAACAGAGGTTCGCGCAAATTGAGAAAGAATATTTAGCCGTTTCATTTGCAGTTAAAAAGTTCCATAATTTTGTATATGGTAGAAAATTGATAGTTTGGTCAGACCATCAGCCGCTAGTAACCATAAATAAAAAAGCCATTTGTGAGGTTGTATTGTATCACCAAGGCTACAAAGAATTAAATTAAAATTGCTCTGGTATAATATTGAAATTATGAATTTGCCAGGAAGTAAAATGTATGTGGCAGATCTACTATCACGACATTTTTTAAAAGAGAAAGTAGAGGATGATCCCTCATTAACTGAAGTTGTACACAGTGTACACTCAATTGTTAATATGTCCAAGTCAAAAAAATTGGAATTTCAAACAGAAACTGTCAATGATCCAATTTTAAAACAAATGTTAAATTTTGGTAAGGAAGGGTGGCCCAAATTGATTATTTAAGTTTAGGAAATTTCTTTAAGTTAAGGTATGATATACATAATATTGAAAACATTTTGTTTTACATTGTGGAATAAATAGAGCTAAAGCTAGGGCAAAAGAAATTTTTATTGGCCTACATTAGGCAAAGACGTAGAAAATTATGTTAACGATGTAAGCTGTGTGAACAATATAAACCAGCAAATTGTCAAGAATCTATGTTATCTCATACAATGCCTGATAGACCATTTGCTAAAATAGCATCAGATATTTGTGAAAATGGAAGTAAATCGTATCTAATAATTTTTGATTATTATTCTAAATGGTTTGAGGTCATTTATATTCAAAACAAGAGCGTGGATGAATTAATAAGTAAATTTCAGAAAGTATTTTCAACACACGGTATCCCTGATCAATTGATTGCGGATAATGTGCCATATAGCTCGTATAGTTTTAAAAAGTTTACTGAAAAATATCGTTTTGAAATTTCCACAAGTAGTCCAAAATACCCAAAATCTACCGGGTTGGCAGAAAGTGGAGTGAAAATTGCCAAAAACATTTTGAGAAAGGGATGTGACTTAGATATTGCCTTACTAAATTACGGAATACCGTCATTGAATATTTAAAGTATACTCCTGCTCAATTGCTAATGAGCAGACATTTGAAAACAAAGTTACCGATTCGGAGTGAATTGTTAACACCTCAAACAACAGATAATGCATTTATTTCAAAAAACATAGTTCATATGATAGAAAGACTACAGAAAGAAATGAATTTGAAGAGGGGGAAAATATAACTATAAGGAAAGGAAAAGAATAGGCGCCAAGAGTAGTTGTTGAAAAACACTATTCACCTAGATCATATATTGTGAAAGATGCTAAATTGTTAACACCTCAAACAACAGATAATGCATTTATTTCAAAAAACATAGTTCATATGATAGAAAGACTAAAGAAAGAAATGAATTTGAAGAGGGGGAAAATATAACTATAAGGAAAGGAAAAGAATAGGCGCCAAGAGTAGTTGTTGAAAAACACTATTCACCTAGATCATATATTGTGAAAGATGCTAAAGGCGAAATAATTCGTAGAAATAAAGTTGACTTACGAAAATCATTAAATAGGTATGACATGAATAAATCAGAATTAGTAGATAATGTTAAGGATATGTTAAATAAAGTAAGCGAATCTAAAAGGCAAATTAAATTACCAATTAAGTATAAAGATTATGTAGTAGGATGAGATTCGTAAAATTATTAGAGAAAGGGGGATGTTGCATAGTATGTAGGTTGGCAACACGGCGTGGGCATTATGACTAGTGGCAACTAGGCAGGGGGTTGAAAAATGTAATGTAATATAAGAATAAAGTCTTAAGTTTTAAAAAGTATATTTTGTTTACAAAGACACACCACTAAACAAATGCAGAAGTGATATCTAGCATTAAGTTAAATGTTCTTTTTTTCCATTATGATGTTCCATCAAAGCGTACATTCAAAGATGTCAACAGCTTACTGCAGAAATTGTGTATGTGGCTTAATGTGCTGAATATTTTGAATGTACGCATTTATAATAATAATAAAGTGTGCAGTTATACATGTAATTTCTTTTCACTAATATTATTTAACAAATATACCATAAATTGATTTTTGATTAAATGACATATTGATTTAAATGTTTAATGTTTTAATGTCATTGTAAAGGTTCACAATCTAAATCGTCATTGTCAATTGAAAATGACAAATCAGATTTGTGACAATCATTATTAACATTTATTATCAGTTCGGTAACATCATCCTATATCACTTCTTTTTAAAATATTCACTCTCCACTTGTTCTACATCTTCACACACTTTTTTCCAGTTCTCAGCTGTAATTTTTTCAAATACTTCAATTCCCCATATTTTTTCAATAGGATTTAATTCAGGGTGGTACAGAGGGAGACGAAGGACAACGACCATTTACAGTTAGTAGGTTGTCTAGAATGTTTTATTTTATGGTTTGTGCCCTTTATATTCTTGTATAGCTCAACTTTTAATGCACTAGTCTCATAAATTATTCCTCTCAGAGAGCTAAGTCTGCATGTCACCTTTTTACCAAGCTGATATAATTACATTATTATATAATGCATTGTCAATCACAAATTTGTTTTTTTAGGTAAATTTGGCATTACCAATATCTTTACCCGTTTAATATAATTTGTGTGGTTCATGTCATCATGATAGTCTCCTGTTCTCTGCCCTGACTTAAAAGAGCAATAGGAATGAAGTTTTTCTTTTCCTCCACAATGAACAATAATTAATCGTTGGCCTTTAGTAACAGGAGCTTTTAAACAACAGTTGCTTCCATCGCCCCATGTTTTCGGCAAAGTATGTCCTCTTTATATATCTTTAATCGATTCTTTAGTACTAATGTCTATTTTTCCACTAATACTTTTCTATTGTCATTTTCTGTAAATAGATATTTATGTATAATTTATGTATAATCAGAAGATTATTTTCTAAACCTTTTATATGAAGTACATTTATATTGGGAGGTACATAAATTAGGATATTTGGTACATTAATTTTCTTTATTTCGCACCATAATTGACATTAGGGTTGAAGTTATTACAGGGTTTATACAAATGATGTTTCATGATTTCAAGTGCACATAAATCTAATATTATTTATCACATGTTTAGACAAATGGTTACATTTCAAGAAAACTTAAAAGTTTAATTCAGGTGCCAAGAATTATAAATCTTCTTTTTGAACCTTGTAATGAACAGATTTTCCCCTTGTAATCAAGCTCTGCCATAATTTGTAACCTGGAAAATCGATAGCTGTAATCCGTTTTAATCTCAGGTATGCTTTCGAAGTGTATACACTTAATGTTTCATGTATCCTTTTTAGTAAAATCAGAAATGATTCCGAGAATTGAGGCCAGATCAACAGTTAACCATCACTTTGATATGCACAGATTCATCTGCAGCACCGATTTTGAAGTCCAGAATGAAGTTTAGGATTATTGGTCTAATTTCGTAGAAGCCATTCGTCATCATGTCCAAGATTTATTCCATTTATTGTTTGTCCAACAAAGAAAAAGGTAACTTTGTTGTAAATGATAGTACAAGACAAATTAACTTAGTGTAAATGTCGATGTAGTGGTTATCCAACCCATGTATGTAAATATTGACAAATTAACTTGATGTAAATTGATGTAGTGTGGGTTATAACCCCATACTATGACATTGTCTGTTCACGGTACCACAAGTGATGTGGCTTCATCACTAAAGACTAAACATTTTACACAGTTTTAATTTTCCATCGATGCCTACATGTTCTCACAAAAAGAAAGTCTTAGAACTTTGTCCTTTGGTTTTAATGCTTGAACAAGCTGAAGTTTGTAGCTTGAAATTTATACGTGTGGTATACCAAGCTGTTTGCTGCATTTAACAGTAGATTTCTGTGGACTACGCGTAAAACTTTCCCTTACCTGCTCTACAGCGTCATTGCTTACTGACGGCCTTCCAGTTGATTTCTTTTTACAAATGCACCAATTTCTCTTAAAATTCAAGTACCACTGGCGAATAGGGTGATTGCTAGGAGGATCTTCATTAAATTTGGTTCTCAAGTGACGTTGCACACTAATAACTGATGGGTTGATGTGATAATCCAAAACATAAAATGCATTCCTGTCTTCAAATTCAGCCATTACACAATTGACTTTAACAAACAGCTGATTACGTACTTAAATCAATGTAAACAAAACTTTATGAGTTTTTCTTTCCAGTGGTACCAACTAAAATGGCCTTAAAACAGGTTAATCCAGTAATATTTATAATTGAAATCGGGAACATCATTTGTAATAACCCTGTATTTTCGGCAAGTTTTTAAATGCAAATGCAGTGAAATAAAGTCGACAGTAGGCTAATTTGTTGTTACTAAGATACTCTGATATTGCTAAATTGTTGCTAAGGTACTGTTTGTTTGTAAATAATTTGCATTCTAAAATGGAAGGTGAAAACGCAAAAACTTATTCACAAGAAATTTTAGATGAATTTGAGGCCGCCCAGGCAAAAATAATTTCAAGTAAATCGAAATATTTATACATAAAAGTACGAAAAGTTTTGCGGAGCACAAAAATGTGTCCACAAAATGTAATGAAAAGTTGTGATGGCATACTTGTCTCAAATGGTAAGGATTTATATATATATATATATATATATATATATATATATATATATATATATATATATATATATATATATATATATATATATATATATATATATATATATATATACATTAGTCAATTATCTCTATTCAATAAATATCTATTTTGCAATCAAAGATCTATAAGCCACCTGTGGTGTTTATATTCTAAATTGAAAAGATGTTCAAGTTGAAGGAAGATGTTGATATATCTCGTTTTTCCATGCTCACAGAATTCATGAAGAATAATTCTGTAGGTGATCAAGCTAAAAGTCTATGTATTGCAACGGCATCAAATTGAAGAATGCATGTTGAAGGCGCCTGATCATACGTACTTGTTAGTTAAGGTATAACGATTTTAGTTTTTTTTTTCCAATTCTCATAAAAATTATTGTGTTTTATAGGTTGTCACAGCCTTTGGTATTTTTGGAGCATGTCGTCGCGAAGAACTGCACGATTTGGCTGTACAGGACGTAACAACTGAGGGATCAGTGCTATTAGTGAAGATCAAAAAAACCAAAACTTATACTTCGAGGCAATTTACAATTGTACCAAGCGATGGATTGGTTGATTACGTCTCTTTGTACCGAAAATATGCAGCATTACGACCGGGACATACTAAAATTGACAGCTTGTTTTTGTCGTATCATAATGGCAAATGTAGTGCTCAGAGTGTTGGGAAAAACACCTTAGGCAAAATGCCGAGGATAATAGCAGAGTTCCTCAATCTACCGGATGCCCATAAGTACACAGGGCACTGCTTTCGCAGGAGTGCGGCGACGATCTTTGCAGAAAGCGGCGGTGATACAAGGCACTGAAGCAACGTGGATGGCGATCGGATAAAGTAGCCGAATCATGTGTAGAGAATTCTCTGCAAAATAAAATTAAAATTGCTCAGAACATTACGGGTACAGCAGCTATAAGTATACCACAAAACGGCGAAGGAACTGTCAGCTTTGGTGTTGGCTCATCTGGACTTACAATTTCAAATCCATCCAACTGTATTTTCAATGTTTATAAAGAATAAGTTTTATTACTATTATTTTTATTAATAAAGGTTGTATAGTAAGGTTGTTGTTTCAATTCTTCTTCTTCAATTCTTTCAACTTACGTGACATATCATGTCATGTGTTTGCTGTCAATCATGCTGCTTAGCAACAATGACACTTCCGTGCTATAAAGACCACATTACGCCCGCATTTGGGGGCGTATAATAGTTATTATAGGGCTTATGAACTAAATAACGACCAGGTCGACGGTGAAACCTCCGGCCCGAATGTCGACCGTGGGCGTTGTTCATAATGGTGTGCTTCAACGTTTTATGTCATACGATCATATGCATAATAATTGAAAGAAATTGCAAACGGTGATGATTAAAACAGATAAAATAATATTTTATAATTTTCGTGTCTATCCATGATCGTATCTATGGTGATAAGGCATATTTTATTTGTCAAACATTCTAAAAAAATTGATCGAAATGGCGAACGAAGCTGATAAATTGCCAGAGAATATTCTAACGAGAGGCGAAAGCGAATGAAGCAATCGTACCGAAAAGTCGAAGTTCTGATATGAAAAAGTACGTTGATTTTGGAAATGGATGAAAAGTAACTCTGAAGATAATTAATAAGACCGTGATGTTAGGTTACTTCCAGGAGTTGGTATGTTTACATAATATTTTAAGTCATTTTTGAAATATTGGTTTAGTCAGAATCATATGCTCCCAATTCGCTTTGGACGAAATTTTCAATGTTACGCAAAGAATTGATGGTAAAAAGCAGATTAAGAGTTTCGAAAATTTGCAGTTACAGGGATTTTAAAGCAAGTTCAAAAGGCTATCGTCCAAAGAAATCAAAGGTCCTTACTCGCAACAGGTTGTCGCATTTCTTACAGAAGCACCTGATTTGCAGTATCGATGCATAAGGTAAATGTTATGTTATAAAGAACATTTGACCATAGACTTCGTGTATTTCAGGTTGCATTGTTGATGGGTATATTAGCATGCAGACGGACGAGCTCGTGAAGATGCGGTTTACAGATGCGAGATGTGGAACGCATATAACTGTAGACATCCCTATGACTAAAACTGATAAAGGAAGAAGTTTCATTATTATTGAGGAATCACAAATGAAAGCATTGAACCTAATACGGAATTACATATCTCTGCGACCTGCAGGCGTGTCTGATGATAGATTCTTCTATGTTTTAAACCGTTGCACGACGCAGCCTGTGGGTAAAACACCTTGAAGTATACCTTGCAAGATTGCAACATATTTTTGAACCTAAAGCTGATACAGGACATTGTCTGCAATGCAGGTGCCATATTCTGATGCTTAGCATGACAAACTTGATGAAGCTATGGCAGAGTCAAACAGTAGCAAAGGAGTATGTAGATATCATTGCTTGAAGAAAAGAACAACGCTTGTTTCAGCTGGTATTGTACAAGTACCTGTACTGAAGTAAACACATTGTCGATCATGCAAAAAGTAGATCACCAAGAACTACTGAAATCGATTAATCTTAGAAAATCTATGATTCAAGCTGGTATGCAGTTCTCTGAGAGTTTCAGAATTGTTCTTTTATTTCAAAGAATATGAGTATTTAGGATAATTATTTAAGATATTATGAAAATTATTCGATAAATTAGTTTCTTGTATCTTTATTTTGAAGATTTTTCCTAGACTTTTCGTTTCTCCATTTTAGTACAGATTCATTAGTCCATATTAGCGGGCGTTTTAAAACGCTCACATTATAGAAATAACGCCCGTTGCTATTTAGAATTGCTTGTCATGTTATGTATTATTTTAATTAATGTGTCTTGATTCAGGGTTATTATGACTGAATAATGATAAGTATGACATAAAGAACATTATGGTGGCAAAATAAAATAAACCTTATTTATGATCCGAGTACATTTTTGGGTATTGATAAATTAGGATGATTTTTCTGATTATCTCTTCATCGCAAGAATCTAACGTTGACTTTAGGGCTTGGGTTATAGACAGTTTTTCGTGGTGAAGAGAATTGACTTTTGCCAAGGTGACTTGGTCTGAATGTACTGTTTCCTTCTTTAATAATTCTTCTCACAATGTTTAGACCCACACCTCTAGCTTGAGCAACACCGTTTTGTAATTGGAATAACGGCATTGTCATCGTTCCTTCTTTTTTCATAAATTAGTAAATATTGTAAATAATTTGCCCCCCTTGGCTATGAATTCGATTATTAATTTTCAACCTGGCAACAAAAGTAATAGACTATTACCTATTTCAAACCACCCATATCAATACAAACAAAAAGATTATTAAATGCTCATCATGAACCGTTTTTAGCCTAAACTGTAAATTATTCTCGTAACCAAATTGAGGTTAAATAATCAACTTTTTTTTTAAAACATAATTTTTAGTATAGAAAATCGCTTACAAACCTTGAATCCCCCTTTGAAATCCAGAAAATCTATATTTTCAATTAAAAATACCTTGTTAGTAATTGATAATTTTAACCCTAAGACTTTGTTTCAACGTTTGAACAAATCTCTCCGCTTGACCGTTTGTTGCGGGTGGTACGGAGCACTTGGTTTATGCGTAATATCATTGTATTGTAAGAATTGTTGAAATTCAGTTGAAGTAAATTGGCTTCCGTTATCCGTAATTAAAGTAACAAGTATGCCGTATCGCGCGAACAATGATCGAAGTATTTTCACAGTCTCAGTAGTGGTAATGTTTTTCATTATGTGAATTCCTGGCCATTTCAATAGGCATCCACCACTATGAAATAGTATACTCCATTTAATGGGCCCGCATAATCCGCGTGTATCCTCTCAAAAGGACCCTTTGGTGTTTCCCATGGGTGTATCGGTACTTTTTGGATTGGATTATTAGCTATTTTATTACAACCGAAACACGATTTTGCAAGCTGCTCTATATCCGAGTCTAAAGTAGGCCACCAACAATAGCTGCGTGCCAACGATTTCATTTCGTCATTCCAAAATGAGCTGAGTGTAATTCCGTAGCATTTTGTACGTAAAGATTCTGGCAGTAAAACTCTAGGTCTAGTACCTCGTAAAATACACCCCTGCTGTAGAGAAAATTCCGATTGGTTAATGCTAAACCGCATATTTGCACTTATTGTATTTCCCGTTTGTAGTGCTTGAAGTAGGTAGTGGTTTTAAAGTCTGATCTTTTATAGTGTTTTGCGCGACTTCTTTTGCGGTAACTGGCAGGCTTTCGATTTGTTGTACTTCGAAAACGTCACAAGCTTCAAAGGTATATGCATCTTCTGATCGGGAAGGTAATCTAGACATCGCGTCAGCAGTTCCGTGCACTTTGTATCTTATATCGTAAGTAAAACCTTGTAGGAATAATGCGTAATGTTGCATGCGTGTCGCGCTCAAAATTGGTATATCTTTTTAGGAGAAAAGATATGAACTAATGGTTGATGGTCTGTGTACAATATAAATCTCCGGCCGTACAAATATTGGTAAAATTTTAATACCGAATATTATCGAATATGCTTCTTTGTCTATTTGCACGTAGCGCTGTTGGGTAGTAGAGTAAAATCAAAATCGGAAGACACCAGCGCAGAAACGCATTTTTAAACTAGATAAAGATGCAGTAATGATTGGAAAATGACACAGATATTAGTACTGTGCGCTCTAAAAACGTTACTTTCCAGCTGATCGTTTGCCAACTTTTGTTTATAACCTCTTTGTTTTTCCGGCGTATCAAATTTGTTCATTACTTATTCTACAAAACAGTTTATTTTAAAACTATCCGCTGCCTGTATTGAATTTATAAGTAAGTTACTTTAATTATTAATTTCATGTTATATTAATGTAACCAAATCTACTTCTTTATATAATGTGCGACGCAAGTATATCTCATAACGCTCAAACACCTCAAGCAAGAAAACGCCATGTGTTATCTGAAGATGCTCGCAAGATTGTATGGAACAATTACAAAAACTTTAAAAGTATTAATTCAGGTAAAAAGCAGTTGGATAACAACGTTTTATTTTGTAATATTCAAGGAATTTATAACCTCATTAAAGATGACGAAACAGTTGGATATTCGGGAAAGAAAACGTCATTTAGAAGTTTACTTTTAAAATGGGCTTCAGGTAAGTTTACTGATTAATTTTTAATCATATCTTATCTTCGGTTTTATGTAGGTGGAAAAAACATCCGATCGTCGTAAGATTATAATAGAACGACATGAAAACACATACATTCGTCTCATACGACACCATATTCGTGGACGGATGGGACAAACGCAGGTCTTAAATCTCCTATTGGAAAAGGAAATCGCCTTATAATCGTACATGCTGGTATGTTTATTTAATTTTATAACGTAAATATGTTGCTATTTATAATTATTTTAGGTGGTGAAATGGGCTTTATAAATAATGCTCTGCTAATGTTTAAATCTGGCCAAAAATCAGGAGATTAATTGTTATTGGCAAATGTATTTTAAAAAAACTAGATTTTGTAATTATGACAATAAAATATTATTTTACTTTATGATTATTTCAAAGATTTTTACTTCTAAAATTGTATTCTTGGACAACAAACGTAAGTAACATAACCTAAACTTTTATTTTTTCAAGCGTATATTTTTTGTTGAGCTTTACACTCTGACGTCACTTTTTTGCGCAGCTTGGTGTCTTCCGATGTTGATTTTACTCTAGTAAGTGTTTGCGAAGCGAATTGTATTGATCGCTCTGTACCATAATGTGTGAGAGTACCGCTCCCACCGCGTAAGAACTAGAATCAGTAACAAGAACTAAGGGTAAATTTGGGTCATAGTGGCAAAGTACATCGTCATCTTGCATTCGTGAAATAACCGTATTAAAAACCTGCTCACATTCTTTCGACCATTCAAACTGAACATTGACCTTGGTTTTAGAAGCGAGCTTAGATTTTTAAAAATGTAGCGTAATAATTTACCAAGCCCAGAAATGCTCTTACTTCTGTTTTATTTTGTTGGACGTTTCATTTGTTTTAGTGCGTCCATTTTAGTTTGTTTGCATAAAAGAAGATTTCTCAATGTTAATTTTAAAGTTATGCGTAATTAAACGTTCAAGAACTAACTCTAAACGATGTAGATGTATTTCGTCATTTGGACCGGTAATCTTTATGTAATCTATAAAACGGTTACCCTGGTATACCCTGTAATATTTGTTCCATTTGACGTTGAAAATAGCTGGCGCCGACGCCACTCCATACATTAAACGCGTACATTCGTAAGCCCTAAATGCGTATTCAGCGTAAGTAGCTGAGAATCATCCGGATGAATTTGCATGTGTAAGTAAGCTTGACTTATGTCAATCTTTGTAAATTTACTACCACCGGCGCGAGGGTGGAAAATAGTTCATTTATAGTAGCTAACGGATGATCGTCGATTTGTAGAAGCGGATTTATTGTGGTTTTGAAATCGCCACATATCCTAATATTACCATTTGATTTTACGACTGGCACAATGGGTGTAGCCCAATCCGAATTATTTACCTTTCGCAATATGCCCTGATTTACTAAGTTGTTTAATTCTTCCGTAACTCGCGGTAGTAATGCGAAGGTACTGTCCGTGCTTTCTTAAAAACCGGCCTTGTATTTTGTTTTAAGTTCAACCGCGAGAACGAATTTTTAATTTTACCTATGCCGCCATCAGTGACGATCTCGTATTTTTTAATAAATTCTGTACTTCCACGGAAGTTCTTTCTTAGCATTTACTGAAATGTTTTGTGAAATGTGAGATACTTCTTCCCAATCTAGTTTAATCGACGTAACCACTCTCTTCCTAGCAAAGGATTCCTATTTGTATGCACAATATATAAATTTAAATCTGTATTGTAATTTTGTATTGAACATTTACTGTAATAAATCCTAAAACATTTATTTTCTTATTACAATAAGATATCAATTCTAAATCAGATTTTGTATTTTCTTTGTAGAAATAGCTTATTATAGTCATTTAAACTAATAATGCTTACAGCTGCTCCTGAATCAATTTCAAAGGCAACAGAGCTACCATCAACTTTAATATTTACTATAAATTTTACCCTATGCTGTATATGTCCATTACAACAATTTATGTACATTAAATCTTCTAAATTATTGTTTTCAGTTTCGTTTACTGACTTAATTTGACTTGCTTTAAATTTACTACAGACAATTTTTAATGACCTTTCATTTTACAAAAGTTGCAAACTACATTTAATTTGCCACATTTGTTTGCAAGATGTGAGGAAGAGCCACATCTGTAACATGAAACATTCACTTTTGTACTTTTATTTGAGTTTGTGACAGTACTAGATTTTTTAAAAGTTTTTTGCATTTGAAACTGTATGTATATTTAAAGCAGATGATGAGACGCTCACCTTCCTTTGTAACTGGTTCGCATCCTTTTCCGATAACTCTATACCAGTAGCGATTTCGCAGCTCGATCCAGATCCAATCCTCTAGTTTCTAACAATCTTGCCTGGATTCGTTTTGAATGAAGTCCATATACTAACTGATTACGTAAGGCTGTTTTCAGGAAATTTCCAAATTTGCAATTTATGGCTAATTTTTGCAAGGCATGGAGAAATTCTTGCACACTTTCTCCTTCTTGCTGTTTCCTACTCTGAAATCTAAAGACCTCTGCGATCTCTAAAGGGTAGGATTGTAAAATTGATCCAATAGCTGGACAATATCCTTGTAATTTTTATTCTCCGTTGTTCGGTGCTATTTTGTCACATAATGTATCGTATGTATTTGCTCCCATATAATGCAGCAAGTATGGAACTTTTAGTTTTCAGACACTTTAAAAATGTTAAAAGCTACCTCAAGCCGTTTCACCCAGGCTCCACTTTGTATTTCCAGCATTGAAAATTCTATTGTAAAATTGGCTTGTACCAGCACCTTGCTTTCACTTGCTTGCCATTTTTTTTTTTTTTATTATTATTACAATTTTTATAATTGTGTACAGAAACGTTCTTACTTTATTTTCTTTATTGTATATTTACTGTAAACTTTATATCCAAATCGCATCCTCGTAGCCAATTTGTTATATCTCGGATACAATTGTTATAATTTAAACACCCTTTCATATAGAAACATTTTATTTGCTACCTTTTACAGAACAGATTATTATATGCTGACCTTTTACCTGCCTCCCGATATCATTGTCTATCCTATGTCAAACACAGAATCGTAGACGACACGTCTGTTCACCCTGGTTCATGGTGCCGCTAGTGTTATCTTTTACACTATCCAGTGGCGTATCATAACACTCCTGTTGCAATTACTTTATCTTTGGGATATTTTATATTTTAAATGTTCACACAAAGATGAATTTGATTGATATGCTAATCTATTTTTTCTCTTTTTAATATGAAATTTATAAAACTTTAATGAATATTTACATAGCTTAAAAGAGTACCAAACTTAATAACATTTCAAAAATTTCTGTGTACATATTTTTGAATATGGAAAGTTTTCTTTGGTGCTCATACAGTCAGAGAGAACTCGCCCTGACATAGGCATCTTGTACCTGCTCCCAAGAGTAGTGCAACAAAGCTATAACTGCTTGCCTCAAGCCTGAAAGTCACACACCGTGACTGACTATCGCACAATTTTAATTAGAACTCATATAACTTCCTCCACTCTTACAATTAAAGATTGCTTTTTACAGTAGTACACTTTTTTTTACGCAGAGTAAGGTATAAATAACAAAATGATTTCTTTCTAATTTTTATATTAAGAAATAAGATAAGAACATTATTAACAAATTACAGATTTATAATTACATCTAAAATTTGTCATTAATTTAATATCTTATATTTTTAAATATTTAAAAAAAACATTTTAAAATGTACAATATTTGAACAAGAAATTTTAAAGTATACAATTACAAAGGCACTTGTCCATACAATGGCACAGATAAAAGTAAAATGAAAATAAAAATATACAATATATATATTTTTTTTGTAAAACTGTAGTTACATACTGGGAAAATGGATGGTTTCTCTAATCACTGGTACACCCAAAATAAGTCTATATTGCTATGCATTATTAATTTGCAAATTATGCATACTGAATTATTTGTAGACTTCAACAATATTTTATTGCTTTATAAAAAATTTCGATATACAATAAGTACTGTAACTAATATAAAATAAAATATATTACAAAACAGGCAATTTGTTATCTAATCACTACATTAACATATATCATTAAATATCACAGATAAAAAGGGCAAGATTAAACCTAGGTTGATATAAATTTGTTCCCATAAAACTTACCCTGTCGTTTACACATTATTTTTTTTGTATTCTACAGATAAGCCATTATTACAGGTATAATGGCACACATATCATAGTCATTAGTACAAAAATCACCTCATTTATTGCTAATTAAGTAATTTTCTTCACATTGTTGCGTTGGCACAGCCTCACCACATTTAATTTAATTTTTTAACTATACAGTCGTTTCTCCTTTTTGTTGTAATGGTTGTAATTCTCGTTGTAAACGATCAAAGTCATTATAATACTCATGATCAGATTCTTCCTCCAAAAGTTTATGTGGTACAAAATGATTAGAATTACTATTTACAATATCATTAGGACATGAATTAGATTGCACTAATTCAGATACTGTTGGAATACCTAGTGTCTGACAAGGTGTTTCTGCTCCCATAAGATATTCAGGATTATCAATATTAGTTTTACAAAAATCGGCATATGATTGGAACATATTATTGGAAGTATCATCTGAATGTTTACTATCACCTATTAAATCTACATATGTGGAAGACGTATGAGTTTGTTGTGGAGAAGGCATTAAATAATCATCCTCATCTACAGGTAGTTCTAATTTTAAACTACCGACTTGGGCTTGAGATCGACCTGCATCATATTCATCGGATCCAATATCATCCTTATTAAATACACTTAGAGAATCATCACGATATTGTAAACTTGAGCATTCGGAGTTGTTCCCAATATTAAGCGAATGAGGATCTAATCCATGGGCTTTAGCATACCTTAAACGTTCTTGATTCCAATTATGTTGATTTTGAGGAGAACAACTGCCATCTGATACAGTATGAGGAGGTGCGCTTGGCCAAAATGATGCTAACGTGGAAGGTATTGAACCAGACAATGATGTCAAACCAGTTACAGATAAGGGTGCACGAGATTTTGGTTGCAAATATTCCTCTCCAGACTGACTACCTGAATGCTCCAATGATGAGGCCAAGTTGCGTACCACATCTTTGTCATCCTGAAATAATATTAAATGATTTACATCCAAGAAATAAGTGATACACTTTGTTACGTTATAATTTCCAATTATGGGATTGCAAATCATCTTTAACCCATATCATCCCACGCTAATGAATAATAAAATAAAGGGTCTAAATTTTGTTATTTATCAATCAATTTGATTGATAAAGCTTTAAAAAAAAATTTCAAAAAAGTTAACTAAACACAAAAAGAGGTTGGTTCGTAAACGCTCCAGTTGGTAATAAAATATGAGTAACGACATATTTTTATATGTTACACATATGAATTGTGTGATTTCCACATATTTAACACCTTCTTCGAGCTTTCTCTGCTTGTGTCACTACTATATGGCCAACTGTATCGCAATGCACTCTCTTCCAAAATATGGTATCATTTGCTCGTTGATAAATAAATTAAATGCAAAGGCACCAGTCACTACTATATGGCCAACTGTATCGCAATGCACTCTCTTCCAAAATATGGTATCATTTGCTCATTGATAAATAAATTAAATACAAAGGCACCATCACTACTATGATGTAAATGCTCTTCAATGTCATTTGCTCATTGATAAATAAATTAAATACAAAGGCACCCCACTGTAAATTTCTGTCATTTCATTTATTCAAAAAGGGTCGCACCTTCGAAAATTTATCACATATAACTAGTAAACTGTTAACAGCTTAAATGTAAACTTTGTTTAATTGTTTGGAACCGATTATGACTCATGCAATTTTTGACAATAACTACCCCTCTATCTTCTCCGTTGGACCAATACATTGGTATTTGACACAGGGTGTGATATCCAGAAAATATAATTATTCTTAATAATTTTAGTAGTTCCAACTTGGTCAAACTCAAAACTATGACAATTACTATCATATCTGTTAACGATTCGTCAAGAAATAGAAAAAATAGTTCTAATGGGGTTTCACCAACTAGTAGTGCACTCAAAGTCTGACGGTCAACTTGCACCTATGGAGGCAATAGTATATGATTATTACCAATGATGCGTTTACGAACAGCATCACATTCAAAAGTCAGCACTCGTATTGGTTATTCTAATAATATGAAATATACACTGAGGGAAACTAAATATATTGCTAACATAAATATATCAAAATTATAAAATAGCAATAACTATAATATGTGTACATTTCAATTGCAAATTCCATAGTGAAACTGCAGTTGATAAAAAATAAATAATCAATTGTTTAAAAAAATTAGGTGTGTTCTAATATCACTCTAGTGCAGTTTCAACTTTAGAAAAATTCTCACATGCTTTAAAAAAATATTTAGCAACGTGATGCGAAAAGCACGGTGGGGAGGAAATGGGTTAATAAACACGTATATGAATAGCAAATAATTTTTAGATAGCGATGAAATTGTTTTCCAAACAAACTTTAAATAAACCTCTTACCTGTAATGGAAAGTTCTGAAGCTTCATATGTTTATCTCCTACAATTACAAGATATCTTCCTGGATCACGGGTCATTTTTGAAAAATCTTCAGCAAGTTCTTTAAAACTGGGTCTGCTCTCAGCATCCAACATCCAACACTTAATCATAATCATATATACATCTATAGTACAAATTTTAGGTTGTGGTAATCGTTCTCCTTTTTCCAGTATTTCTGGTACATCACGAGCAGATACACTATCATATGGACGACCACCAAAAGTAAGCAATTCCCAAATAGTTACACCAAAAGCCCATACATCCGATTTATGCGTAAATATACGATGCTGGATACATTCAAGTGCTAACCACTTAATAGGCATTTTTCCACCTGCCGCTTTATACTCTTCTTCATTTATATCTAATAGCTTTGCTAATCCAAAATCAGTGATTTTTACACAGGCGGGTGTTTGCACTAATACATTGCGAGCTGCCAAATCACGATGTACCAATCGCTTTTCCTCCAAATATGCCATTCCTCTAGCAATTTGAGTGCACCAATTAAGAAGTAATTTAGACCCAATTTTCTCCCTATTATTTCTGACAAAATCCAGTAAGCAACCTAATGGCATCAACTGTGTTACTAGCATCATTTGCGACGTCATACAAACAGCTAGCAATTGCAAAAGATTTGGATGATCAACACTTGCCATTATAAAAGCTTCATCTAAAAATTCTGTACTGGTGTTAACACCGGTATCTTCTCGCAGTACTTTTATAGCAACAGGAATTTTAACTGTTTCACCTTCAGGCACCCAAATACCTTTATATACAGTTCCAAATGCTCCAAAACCTAATATTCCACCACGTCGCATTTCTGCTTCTTTAATAATACGTAATTTGGCTAGATTCGGTTGAACATTTGTAGGTCTCAAAGGTTCATTGTCTTCCAAACCTTGCAAGGCCATAGTCATGTTCAAAGTATCCTCTTTCTCTCGCAATTTTTTGCAATAATAATAAAATATTATGATGAAAACTATTAAAGCGACTGCAATAATTGTACCGCCTATAGTATACATAAGAGATGAGTTTGGAGATTGCAATGGACTTTTCATATGTGCCATGTATTCAGATGAACAGTAAGGATGTTCATTGGTGTCTGAAGAAAATATTTTATTTGGAAATTCAGGTGGACAAGCTGCAATACACTGGAAAGTTGAATTAGGTGTGGGAGGATCATCATCATACAGTTTGAAGTGTTCACAATGTGTACAATTAGTTGAACCTGGTCCTATACAACCTCTACATTGATCATTGCATTTAACACATTCTTGAGTAGTAATATTTGGATAATATTCAACAGGACATTCATCTTCACATTGTTCACCTTTTTTATAACTTGCACATTGCAAGCAAACAAGTTCATGGAATCCATAACCGATGCATTTCTTACATCTTGGATGACACTTTCGACATATTGCTTTTCCAGCTAACGGTTTAAGTGTTTCTTGTTCCTGCGGTCTTCCAATCCATTCATAGAAATACCCATCTGGACAAGATTCATTTTTGTGTAGGCAGATATTAACGGTAGCGTTCTCATTCATTATAGCTTTTTCACAAGAGTTACAACCACCTACTCCTAATGTATTTCGAGGACCGGTACAACCATCAATACAATTAATATGACAGTGTCGACATTCCCCACTGTCTTCATATTTTGATATTGGACACTTTGAGACGCAGAAAGGACCATCTCTTAGATGTTTACATGTTGTACAGTTATCGGGTCCGGGTCCTTTACATGATGAACCACACTGTTCATCACACAACTCGCAGACTTCATTATTTGCGCGATATAAGCTGAAATGAAAAAACAAAATTTAATATACATGGTTCTAAAGTTAGCTATCATTTACAACTTTGGACTGTTTGGAGTCTTTACATATGATTCTTGTGTAATTGAAAACGTTTACATGTTTTCTTAATGTTTCTAATGTTAATTTTAAACTCCAATGTCTCTGATGTCAAAAAACTATAGGCACCAAGTACTAATCCAACAATAAATTCAGCGAGCAGACAAAAAAAATAAAGCTATTGATCCCAGAATAGAAGATTACTAATGTCGAGATAAGACCACACTTAAAAAAGTATTATGGATGCAGAGAAGTAAATCAAAGAGTAAAAAAGAACAACACTTAGACTACAATGAAGGTAAGATTTATGCTGTACTACTCTGGTTTCATCAAGTGTCACATCACTGTGAGATCCAGTGTGACATTAATCACATTCTTAACAAAGAAGCTAAAGGTTTTGAAACATTGAGAACTTAATATAAAATATTTTAGTATTTCACAAATGTAACACTACCATGTACTTATGAATGACGACTCTTTAATCAAGTAAATATGTAACACAAATTCTGGGTTTAATCTGAGATAAATGGTTGTCAACTTAACGGAAATGCAGACAATGTACAGATCCGACACCACTCTGACCTACTGCATCACACCTTTTTCAAATTCTTCAGTGCTCAACTTAAGAAAGAAGACTTTGACTATAAGTGAGGTGTATAGGAGATATCGTTACCCTTTAGTGTATATATAATTGAATTTAAAGAAATTAACTTTGAAATGTAATGTAAACAAAAATTCTTACTATAAGTTGAGTTGATAGGCCTATTTGCCACAGTTTTTGCTTTTGTATCAGATTTTCGCACTGGCCAACCCATATGGATCCCAATAATGCGCAAAGAGCATAGACGCTATACAACTGCGCAATAAGTCATGGCGCAACACGCGCGCGTGCCACGCGCGCGTACGCACGCATACGCGCACCAACGCGCGCGCGCGCACAAACATGCACACGCACAGATATATATATATATATATATATATATATATATATATATATATATATATATATATATATATATATATATATATATATATTATATATATATATATATATATATAATATATATATATATATATAATATAACATCATAATATTATATATATATATATATATATATATATATATATATATATATATATATATATATATATATATCGATATTTGTATATTGTCATTTTACGCTAAATTATATGTAAACCCTACATTATGAGAGAACGGCGTCAGTACTGCGCTGGCGTAGTAAGGCTAAAACAGAAATTTTGGTCTTTATCGTGTTCATGATATGGACCAATTGAAATTGTTATGATATACTAAGTTATGTTGCTAGTTAATATTGCCGTTGTCATTTATTTCATAACTTCCCTGAAAATTTATTTTACGGAAATATAACCTCAACCAAAATTCTAATTATTTCTAATACCAATGCAGTCACTACTGTTCTAGTAAATTGTAACTAATGTAGAAGTTGTATCAAACAAAGTAGAGCCTTTTGAAACTCTATAAAATGTTAATAAATGCCCGTTTAGGTGAAGATTAAAATCAACAGCGTAGTAGTGCACATATCATATATATATATATATATATATATATATATATATATATATATATATATATATATATATATATATATACAGTGGCCGGCGTGTAAGAAGACGACCCCGCCTATGCGCGAAAGACGACTTTATGATGTTGTTCAAATTCCCGCGTTCGTTTACCTCAGAGGTGTCACATGGTGCATAATGTATATTTTAATGGTATATTAAAAGCAATTCAAAGAACCATATTTTATGTTAAGTTTTTAAGGATTATTCTCAGCGATTTTTCTGAACCACTCCAACTTAAATCTTCCATTAATTTCTGTCGTAACCTGCGCAATAAGTTACGGCGCAACACGCCCACGCACGCACGCACACACACACACCAAATATATATATATATATATATATATATATATATATATATATATATATATATATATATATATATATATCGAATTATCATAAAGTAAGGGATATATTTTAACGTATTATATATTTTTAACAAATCACATTAATAACAAACAGTAAATGGAATCTAGTTAGTTACATAATGGTATCTTAGTGTATCTATCGATAACAAAAGAATTACCGTGACAACTATTGACACAAGTGTCAAACGAAAGTATCGTAATTTAGAGAATTGTTCTGAAAATAAAACTCGCCTAAACGTAAATTGTAACGATTTTAACGTGGATCTGCAAGCAAGAATTGGTTTAGTCCAATGTCATTATGAATGCGGTAAAAATTACACTGCTGGATTACGAAGATTTCGTACAAAAAGGGGTTTGAGCACAGAGTCGTGCCAAATGAAGGCGTACCGTAATTTGATTAGCAAATTCGGAAAAGAACTGCGGAAAAGCTGACCTTACGAGATCAGAAAGACCAAGGATGGGTGATGTCCAAGTGGCAGCAGTTCTTCAGGAAAATTAAAACGTATCCAATACTAATCCGCTAGGAATCAGCAGTATGAAAGCGATATCAAAACGATTACAAATGCCATACACCGCGGTTTGGAAAATTTTACGAAAAATCTATCCCTGTAAGCTGCAACTGCTGTTTGAACTAAAGGAAGCAGGTTTTGATCTTAGGTACGATTTTTCCTTACAAACACTGGCTCAGATGGAAATTGAACGTGAATGGTTATCCCGTATGTTAAGGACAGATGGGGCTCACTTCTCTCTTAATGGTGGAGTGAATGCTCAAAACTGTCGAATATGGTCAACAGAAAATCCACATGAAATTATTCATGACAAAAAAATCACCGTTGGGTGCGGTTTCACAGCTAATTGCATCATTGGTCCATACTTTTTTGTGGAAATACCGAATGGGGAAGCCGTATCTGTAACTGTTACTGGTGAACGACACCTGCAAATGTTAAGAGATTATGCAATTCCACAGTTGCAAAACGAGTACGAAGGAATTGAAATCATGATTTTTATGCAGGATGGAGCTCCTCTACATATTTACCGACCAGTTAAAGAATTGTTAACTGGGGTTTTTCAAGATCGTGTTATACGCAGACATTTTGCAAATTTATGGCCACCAAGGTCGCCTGATAACCCAGCGGATTACTGGCTGTGGGGTTATTTAAAAAATTTGGTGTTTAGAACACGTCCAACAACGCTGGAGGAATTAAAGGACAGTAATAGGGAGCAAATTCGTGTATTCAACCAGAAATTTTGCATAGCGCTGTATACAATTTGTAGGACCGGTTGGTAATTTTACAACAACAAAATGGAGGTCATATCGAACAATTGCGGTAACCAGTGTTTGACATTAGAAATCCCATTATTTAAGCAGCTAGAATCCATTTACTTATTGTTATTAATTTTATTTTTTAAAAATATATAAGTTGAAATATATACCTTACTTTATGTTAACCTGTTATATATATATATATATATATATATATATATATATATATATATATATATAAAACACACACAGGTGACAACAGAACTACTACCCAGGGTCGCATTTAGATAAACATTTCAAATGTTGGTCGACGATTGGGTTGAGTAATATGCATATTTTAAGTAAAAAACAAAAGACAATCGATACTGGTTTCACCGGAAACGATTAAAAGTTTGCTATTTTGAATGGCAACCCTAGTATATTTTTGCATATTAGAAATTCTATGAGAAATTCTAAACATTTTTTATGCAGAAACCCCTATTTTCCCTGGTTAGTACTTTTCAAAACTGTTCCCCAAAATGAAAGACAAATCCATTATTAGTGAAGAAGCTGAAATAAACGTTCTAGCATGTTTGAATGTTGATCCCAACATTTCTATGCGTCAAACTGAAAATGAAATCCGCGTTAGCAGAGATGCAAGAAAAATTTTAAAGAAACAAGTATAAACCCTAGAAATACCAAATCCACCAATACTTGGGTGTTAACGACTTTGCTACACGAGTTCAATATTGCCGATGGTTTATGGCGTTTATCGAGAATTATAACCATAATAATAACTTTAATAGCCTAATTCTGATGAGTCCCGTTTCACGAATCTGGCAATGTTTAACAGCAACACTGTGAGATATTGGGCGACTGAAAATCAACATCTGTTCAGGGAAGGAACTTTTCAAGAACGCTTCGTTGTTATTTATAGCTAGGGATTTTAGGGACGAGAATTGCAGGGCCAATATTTTTTAACAAGCCCCTTACATCGCAAGTTTATTTGAATTTCTTAGAAACACCAGTTAATGATTTTATGGATATTTTTCTAGGCAATCAATTTATTTTCAGTTAACTAATATATTGAACATACAAGCTATACATTTTGAAATTTAAAAAATAAGCCATCGAATATTCATAGCCACTATAGTTGCCATTTAAAAAATGTATGTTTACATTGTAGCTCAAAAATAATTACTAAAAAAATTTTATTGCATTTCCCAATTTTGCGTAAAATAGCTATCAAAAGTCTCTTTATACCTTTTCTTTGAATATTAAAAAAATATAGGACGATTAAAAATTTGGACGATTTTAGTTATTTTCAGATATCTTAAAAGTTCAACAATATTAAATTTTCTTATCGGTATCTGCATTATCATGAAATTTGGACGATTTATATATTATATATATATATATATATATAATATATATATTATATATATATACAGTGTCCAGTTTAAGATGAAATGCATATATTGAAACCGTTAGATACGAAGATGGTTAAATGGAGAAAATTGCGTCATTATATGCCCAAGAATAACCATGGTTACATGTCAAAAATCCTTCCATTTACTAGACACAGGGTGATAACTGAAAATATGCGTTTTCTAAAATCGCTATATCTTGTTTCTTGCAAGAGATACATCCACGATTTTGCAGGATGGTGGTAACAATTAGCGAGGATTTCAAAATGATTTTGAAAAAATCTAGGCCTACTAGATTTTGAGATAATGCACGCAACTTTCGATTTTCTTATGGACGCCATATTGATTTTTGCATTTTGAATTCTTCATAAAAATGCTTTTCAACCATATATCATATGTTTATAATCTGCCAATGAGAAAGTGTCAAATTACACAATTAAATTTATATCAAAGCAACCTTGACATATTATGTATTTTAATTAAATGAAAATTAATCTACACTTAAACTAACTATTGAGAACAATATTATTGATTATTAACATAAATCATAATAATAAAAGTGACAAAAACAACAAAAATAAAATTTAATATTATACTGAATTTTACTATTAATTAATCAAATGCTCGAATAAACCTCATTCTCTGCAATAATTGAATAGATGGTTGATTGGCAAAGGCCTAGTTTGATATAAATTTAATTGTGTAATTTGACACTTTCATTGGCAGATTATAAACATCTGATATATGGTTGAAAAGCATTTTTATGAAGAATTCAAATTCGAGATGATAAGGAACTCTTGTGATGCAGTGCTAACTCGATGCAGATGGTGTTTGCAGGAGAATGAAGGTTTATTCGAGCATTTGATTAATTAATAGTAAAATTCAGTATAATATTAAATTTTATTTTTGTTGTTTTTGTCACTTTTATTATTATGATTTATGTTAATAATCAATAATATTGTTCTCAATAGTTAGTTTAATTTGTAGATTAATTTTCATTTAATTAAAATACATAATATGTCAAGGTTGCTTTGATATAAATTTAATTGTGTAATTTGACACTTTCTCATTGGCAGATTATAAACATATGATATATGGTTGAAAAGCATTTTTATGAAGAATTCAAAATGCAAAAATCCAATATGGCGTCCATAAGAAAATCGAAAGTTGCGTGCATTATCTCAAAATCTAGTAGGCCTAGATTTTCAAAATCATTTTGAAATCCTCGCTAATTGTTACCACCATCCTGCAAAAATCGTGGATGTATCTCTTGCAAGAAACAAGATATAGCGATTTTTAGAAAACGCATATTTTCAGTTATCACCCTGTGTCTAGTAAATGGAAGGATTTTTGACATGTAACCATGGTTACTTCTTGGGCATATAATGACGCAACTTTTTCTCCATTTAACCATCTTCGTATCTCTAACGGTTTCCAATATATATTATATATATATATATATATATATATATATATATATATATATATATATATATTGGATTACTCAGTGGGTTAGAAGTTAAGGTCCCAGGTTTGTAAGTGAAAGGTACCAAGTTGGAATCTGAGAGTAGTCAAGTGCTTGGGAAATATCATAGTAAATGAATTCGACCCAAGTGCGATATCTCAAGACTCGCCCAAATAAAAATTTTATGAATAAACCATGTTTTATAACATACAAAGAACTATTTTAAAAAACCACGCAAACATGCAATCTTTGAAAATAAAAAGATAAGATACAAGCATCACTACTTTAATAAACTTGCGCTATTGTAAAGTGGGGGACCAGTGCCTGCATGACACCAAGAGCTACATTTTATTTTAAAAAGTATAGTAAAAAAATGGGGGATTTATTCAGTGATAAAGTGTATGTTGTTTTTTTTCTCGCAGTCATGTAATGTAAAATGGAAGTGGGCTTATTGGTCAGATTTATAGTGGGAGAAATAAATTCAGTATTTATTATAAATCCACTTCATCAATTAAGTCTCAAAGTTGGAAATGAAACAAAAATTAAGATGTTTCGATAACACTATTAATGTTACTTACCCTGGAATTACGCTGCAATTTTGAAGGCACATATTTCCTAATTTGTAATTAGCACAAGCTAAACATTGATCAGGACCTTTTCCCCAACATCCATCCCTAGTGCATTGTTCATGGCAAACTAGTCCAGCTGCACTGCAATTATCAGGTTTACGATTATTTTGTAACATGGCTTGATGTTCCATGCTCTTCTTAATTTTCATCCAATTAATTTTTTCGGCAAAACACAAATGCTTATTTTCTAATATGGCAACCGTACCAGAGTTTATACTTCTTAAAGATCGTAAATCAAGAGATTCTAATGAAGTCTTAACAATATATAATGAAGAAAAATAATCATGTAAAGTACGACCTCCAATTACTTCTAAATTTCGAAAACACGATAAATTTTTAAAGTCTGCATGATACGCTTGTATGTTTAAAAAACCCGTTATCTCTTTAAGCGTAGTAAAAACTTGCAACCGATCGGGGTGCATTGACGGATATCTCTCTCCAAAAGTTAAATTTGGAAAAAAGTGCTGATAACCAGTAAAAGAGTTCTCTAAAATATGTACATAGCCTTCTATTACTGTACAACCCTTAAAACTATCAATATTTCCTGCATTAATTTGTACATCACCGGTACACGTTTTAGGACACGGACCAGTGCAAGGAACACATTCGCCATTTATTGCTTTTTTATTGTTAGGGCAAACCCTCACACACGCACCATTATCTTTTAATAAATGGTCGGGGCACTTCTTTACACAAGTGGCACCATACGCGTACTTTCCGTGAGGATTTGGCTCCCATGAATACGTTGTAGGATTATATATTTGCATTGGTGGACATTCCTGAGTACAAACACCATCATCATAAAAATTCTTACAGGCAATACAATCACTTTGTTTCGGTCCCACGCAGCCACCGGCACAAAATAAATGACAACATTCACGTGGATTACTGCCAAAACAACGTCCTTGATAACACTGGGGACTGCAATTTTCCTTTGAAAACTTTTGACAATTATCAGCACCTTCACCCCAACAACCTGCTGAACAATTTGGATGGCAAGGTGCACACTGTCGTTCAGGCGATGAAAAATTATAATGATAAACGTAACGACCATTTGGATCTGAGATAATCTCCTTCCAATTAATTGTTTTCACATGGCAAAGATTGTAATTATTAAAAAGAACTATACTTCCGCTTAAAATATCGCGAAGTGCAGGTAATTCAACTGTAAACATTTTCGATGTCGTTACTATTAATGCAAATTCTTCCTCATAATCAGTCATTTTAAACAGTGTTCTTCCACGTATGATTTGCAAGTTTGGTAATACCACCCTTCGAACATCAACATGGGATATTAAAACATAACCAGTCACTTCCCTTATGTACTGAAGAAAGGTTAAATCGTAATTTCCATCTTGAAGCCACGTCAGTTCCAAATTTCCATCTACGTAGGTACAGTTCGTGAAACGATTCTTGAGATTTCTGTAGTGATGTTCACGATTTGACGGTACCGACCAACGACCATTTGTCCCAATGCAAACTAAAACAAAAATAAAAATCAGTAAAAGATAATTAAAACATCAATATTTATAAATTTTATACCGAGCCAACAAACTTAAACTTAAAACTACTAGTTTTCCGTCTCATGGAGGTGATCAGTACATTAATTTGATTTTAAGTCACAGTTTGAAATGTAGCATCCACGTAAACTTTAGATATAGACCTAGATATATATATATATATATATATATATATATATATATATATATATATATATATTATTGTATTTTATTTAAAATTAACTTTTAAAGTACATACAGTAAAGATTAACTCGAGTGGGACTTGAACCCTCGATCGCTACTTTCTAGAGTGGCTCTTCCATCTGAGCTATCGAGAGGCAAGTACAATCGATTCAAGCTTGAACTGTATGTACTTCCCTAGTTACGATGTATTATAATTTTTTATACACAGAGTGAAGGATACAGTTAATGATTATTAAATTGAACTTCTGTCGTTCACTAAACCAATTTCTATAGTTATCTATTACTGTTGCATACAGCAAATAAAAATTAACAATCAGTCACGTGTTGTCATGTGCGAAACCTTAGCGAATTGCGAGCTCACATGATATTCACAAAAAGTTGACTGTATCCGTTACTCTGTGTATAAAAAATTATAATACATCGTAACTAGGGAAGTACATACAGTTCAAGCTTGAATCGATTGTGACTTGCCTCCTCGATAGCTCAGATGGAAGAGATCTAAAAGTAGCGGTCGAGGTTCAAGTCCCACTCGAGTTAATCTTTACTGTATGTACTTTAAAGTTAATTTTAAATAAAATACAATTATATATATATATATATATATATATATATATATATATATATATATATTTTTTTTTTTTTTGAAAGTCACGTATTGGGGGTTTTTTAAGATCGGTAAATATAAATCATGTCAAAATTAAAAAAATGGCGGATCAAAAATGAGGGATTATCGTGTTTAAAAACCGATATGACTCAAATTCAGGTATTGTGGGCTTAGGAGTTGCTTATTACTACAAATTTTTGGTCAAAATTTGTTTACATATATGAGAAAACATGATGGCAGATAATTTGGCAGCGATTTTAAATAATACCGTAATGGACAACCCAACTTTAATTAATTACTTTATCAAAACGTTTCATTTACAAATAAACTCTGAAAAACATACTGTGGTGTGTAGAAAATGAAACATTTTCCATACAAGTTCGGAATAATAATTGAACTATTGCGATTTCTTTTTTATTTGGCTCAAAAATGAGGGATTATCGTGTTTAAAAACCGATATGACTCAAATTCAGGTATTGTGGGCTTAGGAGTTGCTTATTACTACAAATTTTTGGTCAAAATTTGTTTACATATATGAGAAAACATGATGGCAGATAATTTGGCAGCGATTTTAAATAATACCGTAATGGACAACCCAACTTTAATTAATTACTTGATCAAAACGTTTCATTTACAAATAAACTCTGAAAAACATACTGTGGTGTGTAGAAAATGAAACATTTTCCATACAAGTTCGGAATAATAATTGAACTATTGCGATTTCTTTTTTATTTGGCTTGGAACTACTCAACAATACATATCATGATTAAAAAATAGAGTTAATTAGTTCGACTCCAGCAATAACTGTGTTTGATGTTAAAAGAATCTGCTCATAAGTGCTAAAAGCAACAACAGCAACATTTTTCCGTTTACTATTTGTAATCCATCATCTTGTCGTGAGACTGTCACTGCATAATAAACATAGCAAAATTAACTACCAACTGCCTCATTGAGACACATTTTAAGGTGCTTGTATTGCTATATACATTTACGCTAAACAAACTTTCGACTTATCTAACTGTTTGTACAACATATGTGTTCTTTATAATTTCTTTTTGTTTGACCTATGTTTACATAGTTGCCAATTGAAAAACTTAATTTACAAAACCCAAATTTCAAAATATTGTTTATATTCTGTTTTGCGTTTCATTTTTGCCTTGTTTTTTTTTATGTTATGCATTTATTATTATTCTTATTATTTTGAATACACTTGCTGAACAACCCAACCCAACTAATACATCCTTCGCTCTATTAAATTATCAATTTTTCTACTATTCATGCAAGGTGTTTGATGACTAAATGAGGAAAGTAAAAAATTCCAATTGCATAAGGACTTTATTAAAAACTACGCTTATCCTTCTTCCCCTTGACATTTTTAAATAATCAACGCTGCCGTACTAATCGCAATCATCAGCAACGGTGACGTGGCGGAAACATTCAAAAACTAATATGAAAATGTAAACTTTCACCATTACCACACATAATAAAATACTTTTTTTTGGGGGTTTTTTAATGGTATATTTTAAATTATACAATCTAAACGTTTCGATAACAGTGATCTTCGTCAGTGGATAACTGTAAGTGTTATCGAAACGTTTATATATATTAAATACACCATTAAAAACCCAAAAAAGATAAGTATTTTATTCAAAAACCAAATTTAATTATAGAATTGCCATTTTTTATAAATCATTAGCTCTATCACATTTATTAGAAATAATGTGGGAGTGAAGGTGAACCTACAGGGTTGATCGCTACTTAATTTATCATTTTTAACCTACAAAACCACAACAATGAAATGAGGGGGAACTAATCTAAAAAATGAACCTAGTTGCCAAGTATATTACTTCATACATGTTAAGTTGTGTATCCAACTTCATTACTGCACTGCGATAATTCCGTGATTTTAATTGTAGTTTTAGAACATATTTTGTGTAAAACACAGGAAAGTGTTTATTAAATTCCCGTTCGAGTTGAAAAACACCACTTTCTTCTCTAGCTGTATAAATAACTATTACATTATTAGCATGGTAAAGTGGTTTTTACTGGAGAGAGAAGTTTATTGGCGGGCGAGTCTCCTAGAGTCAGTAAAACCGTTACCTTGGGTATAATGTAATAAATATTTTATTCACAATCATTTAAGAATGAGTTAATCTATCTTAAAATCGTGAAAATAACCAATAACAAATTTACTTTTTTGGCCCATTGGAAAGTGTATAAGTAACAATTATTGATATAGACAACCAGAGCAGTTAAGGTTTACCACTTTTGTTGGTTCACATTTTACGTTAGGTCCAGACTGTAGTAATCCCGGTCATACCGTTTCTCGCATATCGTGTAACGGATTTGCTAATGTGCATAAGGACGCCTTAAAGGTTTCAAAATATTTTAAACACCATTTTTTTAATGCTACCAATATGAACAATTGGATTATAAACTAGTAGTAGATTTTTGAATTTCGTGAATTTTTGCAAGCAGTAACTTTTTCCACTTATGTTCGTACTACATAAGAAAAAGTCTAAGCCAAAGAAAATCAAAGACAGTTCTCAGATCTTAGTTAAATACACAAACATGAACAATCTAATTATAATACTAATTTATAATAAGAGGATATAATTTTACGTATAGTAGCGCCGGGGAGAGGTCTCATGGCGGACTCTGAAAATGGGGATATAATTATTACTGTGAAATGCATCTGTTTCCCTTTATCTTAGTGCGAAGTTCCCACTTAAAGAAAGACGGGTTATAATATATGTGTGCTATATATTTTAAATGCAGGATTTAAAAACGTATGTCGATTCTAAAGTCAAAGCGCATGGCGCTGTCAGATGTCTTCTTGGCTATTTAACCTTAAATTATTCCTCGTATTTCGTTTCGTATAATCGCATCGTGTTTTGTAGTTATAATAATTTATCTTTCACTTCGTAATTTATTAGTTTCCATTGCATTTGTAAACAACAGTTTTTTTTTCAAAACTATTATTATTAATATTCACTATTACGAGGTAAGTTTATAATGCAAAATGTATTTCAAATTGATTGAATCAATGCAATTATTTATTTAGCAGCAAATGATGATATCATTAAAAGGTAAATCTTTGAAAAGCCAAACTCGGGTAACGTTAATGAATATACTGCATTATTTCGAGATAGAACGCGATAACGGGGGGCCAAGTTTACCTTTAACTTCCATTATCCAAGTACGCTAATAATTTTCACTATTTAAATTTATATTTATGTAATATTATGTTGCAGCGAACTGCTCTCGCATGCGGCATTTCCGAGAAAAATGTAACTCGGACAAAGGCAAGAATGGCTTCCGCTTTAGAATCTGGGAAATCGGCGCCGGATTCACCGCAAAAACATAGGCTGCGTTTGAAGTCGAAGTCAGAGCATGTCGACGAATACGTGAAAGACGTTTTGAAACGAAAAATTTACACCATGCATGCAACTGGTACATAATTCAGAAATTATTATTGAAATGGAGTTAATCACTGTTAATTTTAGGCTCACATATTACTATCGAAAACTCCAAACTGAACTTAAAGAAGATAAAATATTTACCTTCAGTAAAACGAGTTTGAAACAATTGTTACACAAAATTGGTTTTGAAGTTCAAAGTTGACGATGGAAGAAGGCGTTTAATGGAGCAGGTTCATATTGCTGGTGCTCGAGCACATTTTGCGAAAATATTTTGCTAATAAAAGTTGTGAAATTAGTCACGAGCCTGTCTTTTGGATGAGACGTGGATTTTAGTCGAGGAAGCGGTCGAAAAGCATGACATGATAATGATTTGAAAAGCACAAAAACAAACCACTAGGAGAAGGAAACGGTAATTAAAATAGTCGGATTTGTTAAAAATATTTTTAACCGAACAAATTTAGATCGTACTGAGTGCTGGCAACAAGGATGGTTTTATACCTAATTCATCATTGGTATTTTTACAGTAAAAGTAGGACAGCGACTACCACGATAATATGAACGCTGATTTATTTCAAAAATGGTTTCAAGAACAGCTTTTACTAAATTTAGAAAAACCAAGTTTGATAATTCTTGACAATGCCAGTTATCATTCTACATTAGTAGAAAAATTACCTTCAAGCAGTTGGAAGAAAGATCTTCAATTTTTAAGAAAACACAGCATTCCTCATCGAATGATATGCTGAAAGTGGAATTATTACAAATTGTCAAGGATTTACAAGTTCCAAAAATATATGCAATTGAGGAAATCGCTCATCAATGAGGACATAAAATTTTACGTTTAGCTCCGTATCACTGCCAATTCAACCCTATCGAGTAAATTATGGGCAAATTGTAAACAGTATTACAACAAAAACGTTGGAAAACAGGGCTTCATCGCTATGGAAGGATTCATTAAACCAAGTAACTGGATAACTGTAGTAAAAGTGTATTTTACGTGCTGAAAAGGAAATGAGCCAGTGGTGGGACGTTCAAAAAAGAGCTGAGGAAATGGTAAAACCTCGAGTAATCAATGTCGGAGAGTCGAGTGAAGATGATGGTGAAAGTGAAGGAGATGACTTTTAATTATAAGATGACCAATATTTGAATTTAAAGCAAAAATTAGAATTTTAGTTATTTGTTAACATTGTAAAGAATTATAACATATACATCTGTAGCTGTACTTAGGTTTACATTCGTTTATATATATATATATATATATATATATATATATATATATATATATATATATATATATATATATATATACAGTGTGTCAGAGATTCAGCATGCATGTATTGCTATATTCGTTAATATTGAAGATAGAATGTCGGTTAAATGAAAGTTTACAGAATTTTATGGCTATCATCATGGTAAAGTCAGATTTGAAGTAACTTTTTTGTTTTGAAATAATTGAAGAAAACAAAATTGTGCATTTCTATCTTCAATATACGAATATACAATACATGCATCTAATCTTCACTGTATATATATATATATATATATATATATATATATATATATATATTATTGACAAACTGTAAACTGAGATTTTTAAAATCGGTTATATTATTAACTAATAATAAATCTCATTTTTAACATCCAGTACAGTTTATTTATTTATGACAAAATCAGTTATTTATAAGTGGCTTCGATAACCAAATTACAGTCTTGACCCTTTTGACGCAGTGAGATCTGTCGGCTAAAAACGGTCCTCCGCAATTAACCAAACTTTTTGCACTTCATTCGGGCACTGCCTATTGCTAGCTAATTCGTTTCTTATTGAAAATTATTGATATAATTAATTTGTAAAACAGATCCAAAACAAAATTTTGTTGACCCGGTCTCGGTTCTGATAATCGGTTACAGTTGTACAATATATTTTTTCATGACTACGGTTCTGATAATCGGTTACAGTTGTACAATATATTTTTCATGACTACCCACACTCGGTGGACTTTTACATGCCAGAATAAGCGCGAACAGACCTTAAACGAAATTCGACTTTATTTATACGAGTGGATGGGGATTTTAAGACCTTTAGGATGCTAAATCCGAGATATTCGAACAATAATTTCAGTTAAATTTGACAGCGCGGCTTAAATTTGAAAATAACCTAGAAACATTGATGATGTTTTATTTGTATTCAGAATTACTAACTATATGAACCAATAACGACATACGTTTTTAAAATCTTAAACCATGCTTTACTAAAAGATGAGTCATAAGACACCTCTCGCCGGCTCGACTTTATACAACTGACTATTACAAGTTGACATTATGAGTCGTGAATCGTACTGTATTAGTACATCGTGTTTTATAAATAAATTGGATAATCCAGATGTGGCGTTTTTCAATCTGCCAAAAGACCCTTTGCTGTAAGTATACCTACAAATGATCATGCTATGAAATATATACGATGTTATCTTCAGAGCTAAGGAATGAATTGAGCAGATAGGCAGGAACTATTTACAGCAGAACAATAAATACTTAACATTTCACTACCAAATTTGCAGTATGCATTTTACTTCTAAACAGTTTAAGAAGACATATCCAAGAATAATTTTTAAACCAGGATCTGTACCCTCAATTAATACAAATGGATCACCTGTAAATGTGACGAATGAACATTGTTATTGTAGACCATTTGAGAGAAACAATATTCAAAATTGCCTGGAGGAGATTTCAAAATCCGATGATGCTATTAATTAATAGTTTTAAGTAATTATTGATTTTTGTATATGTAGTTGGGAAAATAAGTCATGCTACGGAAGGCAGGGATCAGATGGTGGACATGCAAGATTCGGTAACACACAAAAATTATGTTGAACTGATGAATTCAATGACGTACTGTAATGGTAAGTGTCCAAATTAACTTTAATTATTGTATAAAAAAATGTAATTTTTCTAGGCTCAATCAAGATTCTGTTCTTTAAGTAAAGAATCGAAGCATTTTCTGTCAAAGGATGCAGTAGAATAATTGAATTACTTGAAAGTGTATCAACGTTAGACGAAAATGCTATTTATTACGTCTCAGGTTATGTTTGTCGAAAATTTTTAAAATTCCACAATTGTGGTATATGTAAATCTACAATTTTGGACGAAGATAAACCTCTTGTTGGAGAACATCAACTCTTTACCTATTTCCGGCAAAGTGATGCTCTAGATTATATTCAAGAAGGGTCGTTGTTTCCTTCTAATGAAGTTTGTCAATTACTAAAAATAACTGAAGTAATCCATATTGACAACTTCAACACTTTATTAAAAAGTAAGTCCTTAACTGAAGAATTTATAAATCTGAGTAAAAATTCCAATTGCATAAGGACTTTATTAAAACTACGCTTATCCTTCTTCCCCTTGACATTTTTAAATAATCAACGCTGCCGTACTAATCGCAATCATCAGCAACGGTGACGTGGCGGAAACATTCAAAAACTAATATGAAAATGTAAACTTTCACCATTACCACACATAATAAAATACTTTTTTTTGGGGGTTTTTTAATGGTATATTTTAAATTATACAATCTAAACGTTTCGATAACAGTGATCTTCGTCAGTGGATAACTGTAAGTGTTATCGAAACGTTTATATTGTATAATTTAAAATACACCATTAAAAAACCCAAAAAAGATAAGTATTTTATTCAAAAACCAAATTTAATTATAGAATTGCCATTTTTTATAAATCATTAGCTCTATCACATTTATTAGAAATAATGTGGGAGTGAAGGTGAACCTACAGGGTTGATCGCTACTTAATTTATCATTTTTAACCTACAAAACCACAACAATGAAATGAGGGGGAACTAATCTAAAAAATGAACCTAGTTGCCAAGTATATTACTTCATACATGTTAAGTTGTGTATCCAACTTCATTACTGCACTGCGATAATTCCGTGATTTTAATTGTAGTTTTAGAACATATTTTGTGTAAAACACAGGAAAGTGTTTATTAAATTCCCGTTCGAGTTGAAAAACACCACTTTCTTCTCTAGCTGTATAAATAACTATTACATTATTAGCATGGTAAAGTGGTTTTACTGGAGAGAAGTTTATTGGCGGGCAGTCTCCTAGAGTCAGTAAAACCGTTACCTTGGGTATAATGTAATAAATATTTTATTCACAATCATTTAAGAATGAGTTAATCTATCTTAAAATCGTGAAAATAACCAATAACAAATTTACTTTTTTGGCCCATTGGAAAGTGTATAAGTAACAATTATTGATATAGACAACCAGAGCAGTTAAGGTTTACCACTTTTGTTGGTTCACATTTTACGTTAGGTCCAGACTGTAGTAATCCCGGTCATACCGTTTCTCGCATATCGTGTAACGGATTTGCTAATGTGCATAAGGACGCCTTAAAGGTTTCAAAATATTTTAAACACCATTTTTTTAATGCTACCAATATGAACAATTGGATTATAAACTAGTAGTAGATTTTTGAATTTCGTGAATTTTTGCAAGCAGTAACTTTTTCCACTTATGTTCGTACTACATAAGAAAAAGTCTAAGCCAAAGAAAATCAAAGACAGTTCTCAGATCTTAGTTAAATACACAAACATGAACAATCTAATTATAATACTAATTTATAATAAGAGCATATAATTTTACGTATAGTAGCGCCGGGGAGAGGTCTCATGGCGGACTCTGAAAATGGGGATATAATTATTACTGTGAAATGCATCTGTTTCCCTTTATCTTAGTGCGAAGTTCCCACTTAAAGAAAGACGGGTTATAATATATGTGTGCTATATATTTTAAATGCAGGATTTAAAAACGTATGTCGATTCTAAAGTCAAAGCGCATGGCGCTGTCAGATGTCTTCTTGGCTATTTAACCTTAAATTATTCCTCGTATTTCGTTTCGTATAATCGCATCGTGTTTTGTAGTTATAATAATTTATCTTTCACTTCGTAATTTATTAGTTTCCATTGCATTTGTAAACAACAGTTTTTTTTTCAAAACTATTATTATTAATATTCACTATTACGAGGTAAGTTTATAATGCAAAATGTATTTCAAATTGATTGAATCATGAATGCAATTATTTATTTAGCAGCAAATGATGATATCATTAAAAGGTAAATCTTTGAAAAGCCAAACTCGGGTAACGTTAATGAATATACTGCATTATTTCGAGATAGAACGCGATAACGGGGGGCCAAGTTTACCTTTAACTTCCATTATCCAAGTACGCTAATAATTTTCACTATTTAAATTTATATTTATGTAATATTATGTTGCAGCGAACTGCTCTCGCATGCGGCATTTCCGAGAAAAATGTAACTCGGACAAAGGCAAGAATGGCTTCCGCTTTAGAATCTGGGAAATCGGCGCCGGATTCACCGCAAAAACATAGGCTGCGTTTGAAGTCGAAGTCAGAGCATGTCGACGAATACGTGAAAGACGTTTTGAAACGAAAAATTTACACCATGCATGCAACTGGTACATAATTCAGAAATTATTATTGAAATGGAGTTAATCACTGCTTAATTTTAGGCTCACATATTACTATCGAAAAACTCCAAACTGAACTTAAAGAAGATAAAATATTTACCTTCAGTAAAACGAGTTTGAAACAATTGTTACACAAAATTGGTTTTGAAGTCAAAGTTGACGATGGAAGAAGGCGTTTAATGGAGCAGGTTCATATTGCTGGTGCTCGAGCCACATTTTTGCGAAAATATTTTGCTAATAAAAGTTGTGAAATTAGTCACGAGCCTGTCTTTTTGGATGAGACGTGGATTTTTAGTCGAGGAAGCGGTCGAAAAGCATGACATGATAATGATTTGAAAAGCACAAAAAACAAACCACTAGGAGAAGGGAAACGGTAATTAAAATAGTCGGATTTGTTAAAAATATTTTTAACCGAACAAATTTAGATCGTACTGAGTGCTGGCAACAAGGATGGTTTTATACCTAATTCATCATTGGTATTTTTACAGTAAAAGTAGGACAGCGACTACCACGATAATATGAACGCTGATTTATTTCAAAAATGGTTTCAAGAACAGCTTTTACTAAATTTAGAAAAACCAAGTTTGATAATTCTTGACAATGCCAGTTATCATTCTACATTAGTAGAAAAATTACCTTCAAGCAGTTGGAAGAAAGATCTTCAATTTTTAAGAAAACACACATTCCTCATTCGAATGGTATGCTGAAAGTGGAATTATTACAAATTGCAAGGATTTACAAGTTCCAAAATATATGCAATTGAAAATCGCTCATCAATGAGGACATAAAATTTTACGTTTAGCTCCGTATCACTGCCAATTCAACCCTATCGAGTAAATTATGGGCAAATTGTAAACAGTATTACAACAAAAACGTTGGAAAACAGGGCTTCATCGCTATGGAAGGATTCATTAAACCAAGTAACTGGATAACTGTGGTAAAAGTGTATTTTACTGCTGAAAAGGAAATGAGCCAGTGGTGGGACGTTCAAAAAGAGCTGAGGAAATGGTAAAACCTCGAGTAATCAATGTCGGAGAGTCGAGTGAAGATGATGGTGAAAGTGAAGGAGATGACTTTTAATTATAAGATGACCAATATTTGAATTTAAAGCAAAAATTAGAATTTTAGTTATTTGTTAACATTGTAAAGAATTATAACATATACATCTGTAGCTGTACTTAGGTTTACATTCGTTTATATATATATATATATATATATATATATATATATATATATATATATATATATATACATGTGTCAGAGATTCAGCATGCATGTATTGCTATATTCGTTAATATTGAAGATAGAATGTCGTTAAATGAAAGTTTTACAGAATTTTATGGCTATCATCATGGTAAAGTCAGATTTGAATAACTTTTTTTTTTTGAAATAATTGAAGAAAACAAAAATTGTGCATTCTATCTTCAATATTAACGAATATAAATACATGCATGAATCTTACACACTTTATAATATATATATATATATATATATATATATATATATATATATATATATATATATATATATATATTGACAAACTGTAAACTGAGATTTTAAAATCGGTTATATTATTAACTAATAATAAATCTCATTTTAACATCCAGTACAGTTTATTTTATGACAAAATCAGTTATTTATAAGTGGCTTCGATAACCAAATTACAGTCTTGACCCTTTTGACGCAGTGAGATCTGTCGGCTAAAAACGGTCCTCCGCAATTAACCAAACTTTTTGCACTTCATTCGGGCACTGCCTATTGCTAGCTAATTCGTTTCTTATTGAAAATTATTGATATAATTAATTTGTAAAACAGATCCAAAACAAAATTTTGTTGACCCGGTCTCGGTTCTGATAATCGGTTACAGTTGTACAATATATTTTTTCATGACTACGGTTCTGATAATCGGTTACAGTTGTACAATATATTTTTTCATGACTACCCACACTCGGTGGACTTTTTACATGCCAGAATAAGCGCGAACAGACCTTAAACGAAATTCGACTTTATTTATACGAGTGGATGGGGATTTTTAAGACCTTTAGGATGCTAAATCCCGAGATATTCGAACAATAATTTCAGTTAAATTTGACAGCGCGGCTTAAATTTGAAAATAACCTAGAAACATTGATGATGTTTTATTTGTATTCAGAATTACTAACTATATGAACCAATAACGACATACGTTTTTAAAATCTTAAACCATGCTTTACTAAAAGATGAGTCATAAGACACCTCTCGCCGGCTCGACTTTATACAACTGACTATTACAAGTTGACATTATGAGTCGTGAATCGTACTGTATTAGTACATCGTGTTTTATAAATAAATTGGATAATCCAGATGTGGCGTTTTCAATCTGCCAAAGACCCTTTGCTGTAAGTATACCTACAAATGATCATGCTATGAAATATATACGATGTTATCTTCAGAGCTAAGGAATGAATTGAGCAGATAGGCAGGAACTATTTACACAGAACAATAAATACTTAACATTTCACTACCAAATTTGCAGTATGCATTTTACTTCTAAACAGTTTAAGAAGACATATCCAAGAATAATTTTTAAACCAGGATCTGTACTCAATTAATACAAATGGATCACCTGTAAATGTGACGAATGAACATTGTTATTGTAGACCATTTGAGAGAAACAATATTCAAAATTGCCTGGAGGAGATTTCAAAATGATGATGCTATTAATTAATAGTTTTAAGTAATTATTGATTTTTGTATATGTAGTTGGGAAAATAAGTCATGCTACGGAAGGCAGGGATCAGATGGTGGACATGCAAGATTCGGTAACACACAAAAATTATGTTGAACTGATGAATTCAATGACGTACTGTAATGGTAAGTGTCCAAATTAACTTTAATTATTGTATAAAAAAATGTAATTTTTCTAGGCTCAATCAAGATTCTGTTCTTTAAGTAAAGAATCGAAGCATTTTCTGTCAAAGGATGCAGTAGAATAATTGAATTACTTGAAAGTGTATCAACGTTAGACGAAAATGCTATTTATTACGTCTCAGGTTATGTTTGTCGAAAATTTTTAAAATTCCACAATTGTGGTATATGTAAATCTACAATTTTGGACGAAGATAAACTTCTTGTTGGAGAACATCAACTCTTTACCTATTTCCGGCAAAGTGATGCTCTAGATTATATTCAAGAAGGGTCGTTGTTTCCTTCTAATGAAGTTTGTCAATTACTAAAAATAACTGAAGTAATCCATATTGACAACTTCAACACTTTATTAAAAAGTAAGTCCTTAACTGAAGAATTTATAAATCTCATTCAAAAGTTATCTATTCTTCCTGTAATTAAATTATGTAATGAGGAAAAACTTATTTCATTTGTAAAAACTTTTGTAAAAATGAGAAATCATTGGGCAGCTCGTTTAAAAAATAAGAAAAGAGCTAGTAAAGTAGCTAGTAATAATCAAAAATTAAGAAACATTTGTAATGAATGAAGTATTAATTGTGTTCTATCGAAGAATGTATGGTTTGTCAACTAACAACATTTTTGAATGATCAATTGTTGGAAATTAATTTATTGATAATAAATGCATTATTTAGACGATACATATTTTTTAAATGTTCCTTTGTCTAAATAATCAATGCTAGGCATAGTTAGTTCTTCGGTAAAAACTAGAGATTTAGTCAATTACGTTTAAGAAATCGACTAGAACGCCAAATACGGGTCAAATGTTAACTAGTTAAATACGGGTCGCCTTTATGTACAGGTTCTTTACGAATGTTTCCAATCTTCTTCTCCCTGATCCCTGAGTCCTACTTTTGGTTGCGCGTAGTACAATCGTTTGTTTTGAGTAAGGCCATAAATCTGTAAGATTGATTGCGCCCGGGCACGAAACTTTTTGCGACGTAATCATAAATAGTTTAGTTTTTTAAACATCAAAAATTTTTCGTGCCAAACAGACAAAATAGTTATGTTTCTTTTGTATTTTACCGTGGATGGGTCGATAAAAAGAGCCTTTTCTCTACGTGGTCCAGGGTCTAATAGAACTGCCAGTTGCAAACAGTCGACTTTTCGTTATATTGGGACCCGTCGGTGCAACGCTGACTTTTCAGAGGCACACCGCAGTGTGGTTGGCATGTTTCTCTCGCGACCTAGGTCGTGAGTGGAGTATAATATCTGAACCAGTCTCACGTGGCATGTCCACATTAAAATACAAGAGAAACAATTATTGTCAGTACAAAAAAGAATTGGTTTTTAATTTTTTGCACATAAACTACTACTACTTTATGAGTCTTTTTATTTCAGTACTTACCTGTACTTAGTCATGGCTCACTCTCGTCTAATATTTCAACCAGACGACGCTGATGATACAGGAATACTACGACTAATGGCCTTTGCATCTGGTGACCAGGATACTGCTTTTGAACTGGCTAAAGAAAGTGACATAGACAGCGAAGATTTCCTTGAAGAACGAGATTAAAATTCTGTCACTATTCAAAAGATGTCTTCAGAAAGTGATGCGACTGATCCCGGCAATGATTTTTATACCGGCAAACACAATATTACCAAACTGGAAGAAGACAAAATAACCGGATCGCGTAAAACATAGACCACAAAATATAATAGTACGCCTTCCAGGTGTCATTGGGCCTGCAAGACACGCTGATTCTGCTCTAAAATGGTGGAAATGTTTAATTAGTGATAAAATGTTGGAAGAAATTGTTGTACATACTAACAAATTTATTGAGATAATACGGCCTCTATACAAACGAGAAAGAGACGCAAATTTCACCGATATCGTTGAACTTGGTGCATTTATTGGATTGCTTTATCTTGGAAGTGTTTTTCACAGTAATAGGCAAGATTTGATAGAACTGTGGTGTCTAGTAATAAGTGTAAAGTGGTGTAAGTTTTTGATGCGCTGTATTCGCTTCGATGTTAAAGCCAGTCGACAATAAAGAAGAAAATACGACAAACGTGTTGCCATTCGGAATGTTTCAAATGATTTTGAAAAAATGCAAGAAAAATTATTCACTTCGATCAGATGCCACAATCGACAAAATGTTGGTTTTTTTTTTCGTTGGTGGATTCCAAGGTTTGGTATACTTTTAACTTCGGGGAAAAGAGTCTCAGGGTCCGTTTAGTATTAGCTACGAACCAGTGGACGGTGTAAAAAGACTTACAGAAGCAATATATAACACGGGGTGTAATATAACGGCTGATAATTGGTTCACAGACATAGCACTGGTAAGATTCCTTCAGTCTAAGAAACTTTCTTATGTTGGTACGGTAAAAAAAACAATATATAGCACGTACAAAAAAAAAACAGAAATATATTACTAATTTCAAGTACGCATTTTGATTACCATATTGATGAAAACACTGGCGATCTAAATAAACCCAGCGTTGGTACATATTACAATAAAACTAAATCCGGTGTCGACTTGGACGATGAAATGTGTGTAATATTGAATGTTTAGAGGAACACTCGTCCATTAAAAGTTTTTTTTGCAATGCTGAATACTGCCGCAATTAACTATCAAGTATTATATATCGGAAATGGTAACGAAGTTGAAAAAAGGCGTACATTTCTAAAGAAGTTAAGTGGCGAATTAACAGCAGAACATCTAAAGCAAAGGGCAACGAACAGAAAAAAGGGGAATTCCGCTAGATCTTCAACGAAAATAGGAAACAATCCATCCCACCACAACTCAACAAGAACCTTTACATACTCCAAACAAAATCAGCTGTAACAAAATTAAAAAACAACGATATTCAAAATACAATTGCAAATCGTACTTACAATGGGTGTGCTTAGAACAAGCAACAACAATTTGTGAAGCGTGTTGCAAACCAAAATTTGAACAGTATGATGCTAATGTAGATTCAGAATAGACAGTTTTGTGGTCACTTATTCTGTTCTCATTTTTAAAACCATAGGAAGAGTGTTATTTCATTTTGCAGTTAAATTTGTAAATAAAGTAGATGTTTATACCAAAAAAAGGTGTATTTAAATCTAATGGATGCGTTGCGCCCTAAGCAAGGATTTTCCGTATTGCGCCCAACGAAGAGTTAAGTATTCCTACTTATTGCGTATTACATAAGGTAGATACTTTTTCAGGTTGGAATAGACAGTGATTGATTATGAAAAGTCCATCTCCACTCTTCAACAGCCGACGTATTTGAAGTTGTAACTACAGAAATTTCTCTAAGTAGTGGTGTTGATGTATCTAAACCAGAGAGGACGGGAGGAGTTGATACTCAATGTTAAATGTGATAAGACATAACACAGCCCTCATACAACTTGGGAGGAAGCAAACAAGATACAATTATTATTAACTACCATAATAATATATTTTCACGCCATTAAATTACAATGTAGATACACAAACTTTGTTCAACAAAACTGAGGCTGACAAAGAACCCTCTGCTAATGAGTCTGACGCCAAATTTGAGGAAAATGAGGAGAATGTGGAACCAACATAAAAAGGGAAAAGATCTTTCAATAAGAGAGAAAGAGGAGATAGATGGGATCAACTGAAAAACAAGTACAGAAGAGCAAGGTATAAAATACAAAGGTAAAAAGAAAAAGGGGCCAGAGGGCGACAACAGCGTGAAAAAACAAGTAGATTTGTTTCAGCACCCAGTAGCTGCAAATTTAGACAAATGAAGAAATGAGGCAACGCCTTTATATTAAGTATAAGTATAAGACAAAAATGTCTTGGGAGGAAAAGAAAATGTATGTAAAAGCTTTGATCAAAGTAGATGTTAAAACACAAGGCCCATCACGAAGGGATTTTCAATGAAATATTTTCTTAAAAACGGCATAAAGTAGTAAGAGTGTGCCAGAAAATGTTAATAGGGTCTTTAGGCCTAAAAGTACAAGGAATTGTAAATTAGATACCACAGAAAGAGAAAACCTAAACCAATATTTCAAAAAGAATATCTGGTGTTAAGTTTTTAGAACAACTGCCGTTCATCTTCCACAACACCCTATCTAGAACCAATCTGGAGGTCCAAGGGTCACGTGTATCAATTTTACAAAAATGAATATCGCAAGGGAAAAAATACCTTAAGTACAGGGTCCGCCAGTGAAGCGGTAAATTTTGAAGTACTTACCCAATGTTTTCAGAAAATTTTACAGGTTTGAGAAGAGTAAAGTATGTCTTAAAAATAATTCCGCTCAAATGGGAACCATTGTCTTTGTAAACATTCTCCTAACTTAGATTGAACAATTTCGGGTATTCAACGGAGCAATACAGGTTGAATTCGCTCAATATCTTGTTTGATGTTCGATGCTAATTCCGGTAAGGTTTGTGGTCTATTACTAGGTTTGTGGTCTATTACTCTATACCCCGCTCTTCAAAAATCTGCAAATAAAATCGCATGCCGAAAGATCAAGAGATTTTGCGCCCAAATTTTTTTTGCCAAAAGTCAACGTTTCCATGACTTGATTATTGTTAGACAGTTACTGACATTTAAACAGAAACATGGAGAAGTGGTTAGACGTTTAGCGTGCGTTTTGCGTACAATCGTTTTATAAAAATGGTTAGTGTGTGACTTCGGTACAACGATTGTTACGTAATAATTTCAATGTTCCACGACATGGAAGTGTGCCGTCCGTTCATGCAATTATACAGTGGGTAAGAAAGTTTGAAGAAACTAGCTCCACATTAAACTTGAAGCATAAAGGGGAAAAAAGGTCAGCAATAACGGAGGAAAACAATGATAAGAGTGCGAATAGCATTAACACATAGTTCACTGCGTTCTGCAGTGAAACATGCTTCTGCACTAAACATTAGCGACACATCGTTACGACGAATTTTACATAACGACTTATCTTTCCACTCTTACAAAATTCAAGTCGTCCAAGAGTTGAAAGATGGTGATATGCTTCCTCGCAGAATTTTCAGCGAAGAAATATTGCGACATGTACATGATGAAAACTTTATTCAACACATGTTTGTATCATATGAAGCACATCTACATTTAAAGGGATATGTAAACAAGCGGAATAGTCGCTATTGGAATGGCGAAAACCCAGGAGAGATACACCAAAAGCCATTACATAGTCCCAAAATTACAGTGTGGTGTGCAATTTCATCATCTGGTATTATTGGCCCATATTTTTTCCAAGACGATAGAGGAAACACCACAACTGTTACGGCAAACCGCTACACACACATGATCACAACATTTGTGACGGAAGAGTTACCTAGGTTTCCGTACATCAATTATTTTTAGCAGGACGGAGGTACAAGTAATACTGCTCACGTATCTATGACTGCTGTAAGGGAACTTTTCCAGGGCCGGCTCATTTGCAAACATGGTGACATTTCGTTGCCCGCAAGATCCCCTGATCTTTCAGCATGTAATTTTTTCCTTTGGGGATATCTGAAGAGAAAGAGTATACAGTAATAGATACAAACCTTACCGGAATTAGCAATAAACATTACACAAGAAATTCAGCGAATTCAACCTGTCCTGCTGAGTAATGTAAAATTTTCAATCTAGATTAGAAGAGTGCTTACACAAAAATGGTTCTCACTTGAGCTGAATTATTTTTAAGACATAAAATGAGATACTTTCTTCTACCCAAACCTGTAAAAATAAGTTTTGATAATAAACATTTTCTGAAAAAATTGGGTACTTCAAAATTTCCCGCTTCACTGGCTCACCCTGTATAATACAGAAAATGAACATGTCAGTGTTTAGGCCAATGAAAGACGAGTGTGACGTGTGTGTCGGCCATCAAACTACAAATGTTACTACTGAAGCTTATAGCCAATATCACATTTTAAAAGACGCTAGAGCCGAAAAAGAAAAGAACCAAGCAAGCTGAAGATGCCATTACATTCGCTACGGATCTTCAGTCAGTCTTTTTATCGCCAATGTGCCTGCAAAATTAATAATGCATAACTTTAGATCTACAATTTGCAAACTAAGGAAGCCTATTGCTTTTTATGGAATGAAGCCCACAACTGCTCAAAAGTTAGCATCGATTTTAATATACTTTTTAGAATATAAAGTTATGCCTAAAGCAAAGAAAACTGGCAAAACAATTATACTTATATTATACTACTAGCATCCTATCTAATACATTTTTCCACTTTGCTTCCGCGAATATGTCCATACTTCAAACATATCTCACCAAAGGGCACACTCAGATGGAAGTTGATGCCATGCATTCGTCGATTGAGAATGTCTTAAGGACAAAAATTCATTTACCTGCAGATTACATCGAAGTTGGTAAAATTGCTAGCTACGTAGTCCATTTGCCTTACCAGGTTGAATACTTTACACGTGGATTTTTCAGAAACTTTTTTATATTAAACTACATTTCATCTATTCGCCCTGGTAGAATGGTGGGCGATCCGACAATTATGGACATTAAGGCATTGAAGTATGAAAGTGGTACTGTAATGTATAATCTCCGATATACATCCGAAGTTTGGAAAGAATTGCCAAAAATAATGAAAATATAAAATCCTGGAGAGATTTGCCGCCACTCTAAAGCGCTAAAACAAAAATAAAAAAAGACAAACATCAACACTTCCAAGGTTTAAATCGGGAGGGCCACGATTTTTATATTAATTTACCTCACGAGTCAACAAATATAATTAAATGTACTTAATCTAAGCTGTTTTTTCCGATGTTTTTTTAACAAAAGTGTTTTGATTGTTTGTTTTCTTAATTTAAGCTGTTTTTTTCTGATGTTTTTTCAATAAAATTATTGTTGTTTTTTTTTCGTTTTTTTAATGTTTTAAAAAGAAAATCTCCAAAAAATCGATTCAAAAATAATAATCATTATCGTAATTCTTTGTTAACCGTTGAAGTATTAATGATAACCTTTGATTAAAATTTTAACCAAAAAACCCGTATTTTGATAAAAAAAATAAACGGGTTTTCTTGTCTCCTATAGCTCTCCCCTCCCTCTCTGATCTAAACCAAACTAATATTATTCAATTTGAAGGCACTATAATATATACCCAATAAGTACATTGGCGCTCGTGCTGGCACGCACAGATAAATAACTTCAATTGTAATTTTTGAAACAATAAACAACAAATTGGCCTCATTCTCATGTAATTTACACCTTAATTCTACTCTCATGGTAGAATGCAATTAATGTACTTAAAAAGTAATTACAATATCTTGTTCCATGAGAAAAATATAATTTGTAAATATTTTTAATATGTACAATAGGATTTTTAGAACATTAGTGCACTAAAAAGCACGGGGCTGATAAATATTTGTATCTTTGTAAGTGGTTTGGTGTTTTACTGAATAAAAAAATAAACATAATTATTAATAAGGTTAATGATATAAACTAAAAGTACATAGAAGGTTAAATACCATAGTTCAACATTATTTTAAAATTGCTTTCCAGGAAAAAAAAAGGCAAAATGGAATGTGTAATTGTAATTGTAAAATGCATAACTTGGAATTGAAAGTATCGTTGTTGACCGGGGAGTGAGGAAGGCGGAGAAGGTATGCTTAAGATTCCCGTTAGAAACGAGTTCGTGGCGCCGGCAACACAACTAACTACCTTTTAAAGTTGAAATCTTACCGTCTAGTTTCCAGTTTTGAAAATACCTTCTATGAAATGCGCAAATCTGAATACCGCTACATAATGCATGAACTAATTTACCCATGATTGCCCTTTTTATTGTATTGTATTATGTGATATTGTATGATTTGATTACTCATTAAAAGGCGGGTTTCATTTATGTTTGCTAATATTTACACTTCACTTTAATTGCTTTATTCTCAGCGAACCGAATTGTAATAAATTATGTAAAAATGTACAAGCAGAAAGGTACAATAATAATCAAACGACATTCATGGAGGTGGCAGCATACCGCCGATTTACAATTTGACAATTCATATTAACTTAAAAAGCATTCAATATAAACCTACTTATCAATCAATATTCCATCATTCTGCGAAATGCAAAAAAATAGTTCTGTGAAAGTAGAATTTGCACTAGTGGGTAACGGTATTTGTTTATGTAACTGTTAAATTTTAAAGTCAATTCAGAATATTCAAATTCATGATATTACCAAATAAAAAGAATATATAATTAACGAAAAAAAAAACAATTTTAATCAATTATAATAGCGACGACAACATACCCAAGAAATTTGCATAATTAAAAAAACAGGTCATAAACAATAGTGTTTTAAAATTCAAATAGGCAGACATGAACCGATTTTCCTTCACAACCACAAAAAAATGCGCCTTAAACATGTAGGATAAGTATAACAATTTACTTTTTTTTTAAATGATACTTGTTGAATTAATACATTATTGAGTTAGACAAGGAAAAAAGATAACAGTCCATTTTAGTTGAATAGAAAAATAATATGTAGAGTAAATAGTTTGAAACAATTCTAGTAAAGACACTTTCAAATACGTAAAGAACTGTAAAAATATTTAAAATAAGAAATTGTAAAAAAAAATTAGAAATGTTGCCCCTGGTATTTATAAGTTTAAAGTGAACTGATTTATAACCAACGTACTTATTTTAAATCAAGTCAAACCCAAGTCATGTTTATATTTGAAAGCCTGTGTCCAGAATAATATAAAACGTATGTAAATAAGTCAGTATTCGTCTACAAACTGTGACAACTACTTGGGGATATTTTCTAAAATTCGATTCAATACTGAATCGATTACCTAACGTAAAATGAAATATTTTGGATCTGGCATGCAATACTATGTAAACTAAAACGTTTTTGCGCGATTTTCTTATAAATACGAAATAGTTTTTTTTCCTCATATTGCACAACTCTGCCCTCCTAAGGAAGACTCCCGTTATCCCCGCAAAATTCGAACATTGACATATTTGTACCAAACGATTAATAGTGATTTATACAACAGATTTACATAGAAAAAACCCGGCATTTTATATTTTTAAATATTTTATGAAGGAAAATAGTTTCCCCGTAAACGCCAAAAATAGCTTTTAGAATTTACATCAGTTCTACATACATAAAGACAAAATTTACATCGATTGGGGCTTAAATCTCGAAAGCGCAGTTGGTTAGCGCGGTACTCTAGCAAAGTACAGATCGTAGGTTCAAATCCTACTCGAGGTAAACTTTTTATTTATGTATTTAATACAATTAATAATAATTTTTAATGCCAAAAATAGCCTCTATACTTAGCATAAACCAGGTATCTTAACTTGTTTTAGCAAGAACCTGGCATGTAGGCAATAGATACGGGCTTTTAACGTAGGAAATCCTATATGCTAGGTTTTTTCTAAGGAATACGGCAAGCCCCCTATCGGCGCTGTCGATGACAGGTGCATTTTGCGGTGTAAATAATCATTATTTGACATTTCATTGATTTATTTCGACAGCAGAGAGCAGTTTCAAAATTGAACTGAGTATTCATTTTATTTGCTGAAAAATCTCAACATTCATAAAAGCAGTGTTAATTAGTGAACAGAGCCAGCATTTTGCTTTGGTAAGTTTATATAATATATTAATAGATATATTATAAGAGCTTCCGTTGAGTTGAAATCAATTACATACAGAATACAATCGTTTTCGCTTTTTTAAGAAGCTTCTATAACACAGATACACAAACATTTACTTGCGATATTGCTTTGTTTTACAAGAAAATTGATTTTTCGTAGATTTTCAGGATTTGTTAGGGTCGGAAATTCTAGACATTTTGTTGTAAGTGAACTGAAGTATATGTCACAAAAATAATGCGTATTTTCGCATGAAACTTTTTCACATTTATATTTTTAGAAAAATATTTATTTACAGTGCAGAGCAAAATAAAGTTTTCAGCTAACTGATTTCAGTTATTCTTAAATTATGTATTTCTACACAAAAACTATCTTACGCGAGTCTTCTAAAAGGAAAAATAGGAAAAAAAATTGACAATTTTTATTTTTAGCTGTATCTCTTTTATTTGAACAGATATAAAAAAATTAATTACACTTTGGCATTGCCACTTTTTATCCTCTATTGATGGGCGACAGAAAAAAATTAATCCGACGTTTCGTCGATTAGAGACTATCATCAACTTTATTTTTTCATATGGGGCGGAAATTCGCTAATGGTATAAAATAATTCCTTTTTTTATTCTAAATCCAACGATGTATAACACTTAATGATAATTCGACGTTTCGACCCTCATTCTTGACATTTTCAAATATTTCTTTTTTTTATGAAACATTTTTGAAAAAAAAAACTGCCAAAGCAATTTATTCTGCAAATGTACATTTATTTCAACTCATAATTCATAATAGGACGTTTCGACGTAATCTCTTATGAACAGTAGCTACCCATTCGTAGATAACTATTTATTACGATATCGAAAAAGCCTTTACAAACCTTGTCTTAAACAACAGCAGATAAATAACTCTTTTATTAAGTTTAAATTTAAGTAAACACCTACATTTACTTCAAGTGAAAATATTTAGAAAAATGTGAAAAATCCTATTAAAACACTTAGCAATTACCTACTACAGATAAATAATGAATTCGATTACTGTAAATTTCTGGTAGTAGGCTTTGATGAGTTTAAAACAATTATTGTATAACAATTATGTTATCTGTCAAAAAACTACAATAGTTTCTCACATTTTAATGAACATTGTTTGAAAATGGCGTTAAATTATTCTAACGAAGAAAATTGTGATATATTAGTGTGCTATATCAAAAATGAAAGAAATTCTACCAGAGCTAGTGATGACTATTTTCAAATGTACCCCGAAAGAAGACAACCTGGCAGAAATCACTTTAATAATGTACTAAGAAATTTAATAGAATATGGAAGTTTTGAAAAACCACGTTCAAAAAAGTATGCGATCGATAATGAGAATCGTAACGGAAACATTTTGGAATATTTTGACGAAAATCCGAAATCTTCAGTACGAAATTGTGGCACAGAATTTCATATTCCAAAATCCACTGTACAAAATGTTTTGAAAGTTGTTACAAGCCAACAATTGTACAAGACCTGCAAGAAGGTGACTTTGACAGGAGAATCGAATTTTGTGATTGGTACCATCGTAAATGTCAAGAAAATCCTGATTTTTCTGATAAAGTTGTATGGACAGATGAGACACGTTTTACCAAATGTGGAGTCTTCAATAAAAAAATCATCATTACGGGGCCCGTGAAAATCCCCATATTCGCGATCCACGCCGACTTCAAATACGATTTGGTTTTAATGTGTGGTGCGGAATGATCGGTAAGTAATATCTTTGTTTGAGTTAATTGAGTAACATTTAATAAATTAACTAAGACTCATTCTTTTAATATTCCCAATTAATTTCAGGAAATCGTCTGATTGGTCCATTTATTTATGACCACACGTTAACAGGGCAACGATACCTTTTATGTAGCAAAACCAAATCATTCCATCCATTCGTGAAGCTGTTCCCCCTGATGAATTCAATAATTTGTGGTTCCAACAAGATGGATGCCCTGCACATAATTCAGGGGAATTCCGAGCATTTTTATGGGATATTTTTGGTGAAAGAATAATATCCAACGGTGGTCGTGTGCGTTGGCCTGCTAGGTCTCCGGACCTTACCCCATTAGACTTTTATTTATGGGGATATGTCAAAAATGAGGGGTATGAATTTGATCCCCCAGAAAATCGGCAAGTTCTGGAATATCGAATTATTAATATTATTGAAAGTATTAATCGTAATACAATACGTCGAGTAACCAGAACTGTCGCAAAAAAATGTGAAAAGTGCATTGAAAAAAATGGTCGACATTTTGAATAATAGTATGTAGAACTAATGGTTTTACAATTATCCTGTAAAATACATTTAATATTAACATAAAACACTATAAAAATTATTTGATATTGTAGCGTTGTAAAATGTATGATTCGTTGCTAAAAATGGTTTTTAATTACTTTTTAGCCATAATTTTATGGTTTAAATGAGTAACATTTAACATAATACCCTAATAACTACTATGTGTTTTTTGAATATTCCCCATTATTTTCACTCCTTTGTTTGAGCAATTTATTTATGAACATCAAGTAAACATTTGAGTATTTTTAAGACAAGTTTTGGAAAGGCTTTTTCGATATCGTAATAAATAGTTATCTACGAATAGGTAGCTACTGTTCATAAGAGATGATGCTTTTGATGAGTCGAAACGTTCTATTATGAATTATGAGTTGAAATAAATGTACACTTGCAGAATAAATTGCTTTGATAGTTTTTATTGTCAAACATGTTTCATTAAAAAAAAGAAATATTTGAAAATGTCAAGAATGAGGGTCGAAACGTCGAATTATCATTAAGTTTTATACATCGTTGGATTTAGAATAAAAAAAGGAATCATTTTATACCATTAGCTAATTTCCGCCCCATATGAAAAAATAAAGTTGATGGTGGTCTCTAATCGACGAAACGTCGGAGTAGTGGTTAAGGGCCGGTTCTGGACACGTAGTTTCTCAAAACTCACTCTAGTGGATATACGGTGGTCTTTCTTAGGAGGACAGAACTGTGAGTCATTTTTCCTGTACCATGCGCATTCTATATGTTGTCTTTTCTTCAGTTTTATCATTTTTGTTCATACAGTGATAGCGTTTGCATATACCAGTATAGTATGCTCCTAAACAAAAAACAGACCCCTCTTGAACCATTTGGTATTTATGAAAATGTAAACTTTCACGATATTTATCTTTTTTGGGTTTTAAATTGTGCATTTTAATATAATTAAATATAAAAAATTTATACATTTCAATAACAAGTAACAGATTTACAAAATTCTATTAAAGTGTTAACAAAATGTGAAAACGCAATGAATAACAGTTAGTAGAACATATTTGAAAGCCAACGATAGAATATAAATTTTATTTTAGCAAAGACTAACTACAACTTCAATAAATTGAATATTATTCAACCGCCTTGGAAACGGCAATTCAGAACACCCTCTACAAACGAAGGCGGATTAATAATACTTAATTGATTAAAGTTCTAGTTAATCTTTATAGATTGATTTTCAAATACGTTCAACTAACCGATATAGCAGGCTTATTCATTGTTTTCATATTTGATTATGACACTTACGCAAATTTTTTTAACTAACATAACTGTACTTGTTAGCGTATAAATTTTGTATAAAGTATCTTAAAATATACGAATTAAAACCAAAAAAGTAAGTAAGTAATTTATTTCCCTTATTTTGTACAACATGAAATAAAAGTAGATTTCTAAGATACAATATTATATCCTACAAAAAAGAAAGCTTCAGTGGCTGCCGGGAATGTCTCATCCGCAGCAGAGTCTACACCTATTGAGCAACGGACGAAATTGCATTAAATGAAAAAAAATTCTTGCAAAGAATAAAAAACTATTCTGGTGAAGCCAGGTTTAAGTTGTTTAAAAAAAAAGGTATTTGAATTTATTATATGTGAGGTAACTTATTGAATATTTTTATGCCCATGCACATAGGACCGTTTTGAATTAAAGTCAGATCTACTTTAGGTAAACGGAGCTGGTGATTAAATCGAGTACTGTAGTTATAAATACTGTCACTACGTAATAAAGTTGGGTATTGTTTAAAAATTAATTGCAATAATTTATAAATATAAATATTTGTGAAGGTAAAGATTTGTTCCAACTGTTTCCAAAATTCCGTAGCTCAAAATACTTTCGAAATATGCGTAGTAGACAACTTTTGCCATGTCAATACCCAATGTTTTGTAAATTCTTTTAATTACATATACAGCGGAACTAAGTCTTTTATTTAAATTATCAATGTGCCATGGTTGTTCATAATGTCTATGTCATTTAATGATGAACACTGTGATCTAAATAATACATTAAATGTGTTTCGATTTAAAATTAAATTATTAGTTAAAAACCATTCTAAAATTTCTTCTATTATTAATTTAGCGGCAGGTACCAGTTCTTCAGTAGTATTCTGTTTTAATACAATGCTTGTATCATCAGCAAATAATATGAAGTGGAACATAGATATACTGGTTACTAAATCATTAATGTAGATCAAAAATAAAATTGGACCTAATATACTATCCTGAGGAATACCCAGCGTTACTGTTCTTCTGAACAGTAGTTATTTATTATATCTTCAGTATTACCATGTTGAATTTGGACAATTTGTATTCTATTGGTCAGATAAGACGTGAAAAGTTCAAGAGCAACTCCTCTGACACCATAAAATTCTACCTTCGGGAGTATAGTTTGGGGTCAACGCAGTCAAAGGCTTTTGACAGATCACAAAAAATACCAAGACAGCAATTTATATTTTGTAAATTATTATAAATGAAATTGAAAAGATCGAAAATTGCGTCTATTGTTTTGTTAGATCGAAAGCCAAACTACGATTCACACAAAACATTCTTACTAATAAAAAAAGAATTCATCGGTCAAAAATAATTTTCTCTAAAATTTTTGAAAACACTGGAAGTGGTCTATAATGTGACACCTCTGATTTGTCGCCTCTTTATAGTGCTTTAATAATAGCTTTCTTAAATTTATCTGGAAAAACACTGGATTAAAGGCATGTATTGAATATTTGGGTTAAATGGTGTATTAAAGTATATAAGTAATATTTTATTGCTGCAATTGGTATATCATCAAAGTCCATAGAATTTTTGTTTTCCATTTGTTTAACTACTTTTTCAATTTAATTTTCTGATGTAGGTGTTAAAAATAAAGAGCGACTTTATTCGATACGTGTATTATAATCGGATGGATTATTCATTTTGGAAATTTTTCTGTTAATAGACCTGGTGCTGTAACGGAATAATTTTGCAATTTCAGTTGCATCGTATATTGTTTCATCTTGATTTTTCCATACAATATTTTCATTTTTATTAACTGTTGTATTTTTCTCACAATTTACAATTGATTATAACGTTTTTATGTTATTTAGAATTTAATATTTTGTGCATTTTTTTTTTTGATAACTCAACATCTGCGACTAAAATTTTGCAGTAGGTACGTAATTAATAAAATGTTCATCTGCACTATACGTTTTATAGAAAAAGAGTTCGCGTTTAGTGTTACAAGAGTCTCTTATTCCTGTTGTAATCCATTCCTTCTTAGGAGCTTTATTTACCTTTGTAGTTGTGAAAACAATTTAGAAATAATGTATAAAACTTATCTAGTTTATTATTTACGTTTTTAGCACTATAAATGGAATGTTGTTAATCAAAAATGAAAACTGTTTATTTGATTTTTCTGAAAAACCCTTTTCTTAATTTTGCAAGCGATCGTTTCGCAACGCAGCACATCGCCAATTTTAAGTAAAATTGAATTATGATCTGAGAGTCCGGGATATATTTTTTTCTACAGTAAGATCGTCGCTAATGTTAGTCAGAAAGTTGTCTATTAATGTCCGGCTGCTACACGTTATTCTTGTGAGAGTTTTGATAATTGCATGTAAACCAAATATACGTATAATGGAAAGAAATTCGTTTTTTAAAGTAGACTCACCTAAAAGATTGATATTTAAATCCCCGCATATAACAATGTTTCTTATAGCGCTCCAAAACCTCCAGAAAATTAAATAATGGTCCAATGAAATTCGCTGCAACTCCGTCCGGTGCTCGATAGAGGCAAACAATTATAAATTGTGTACCTACTACAATTGCACAGTATTCGAAATGTTTTTCAATTTGCTGAGGTAGATTGGGATTTTTAAGTTGTGTAAAATCAAGACACTTTTTAACAGTAATGAGAGTTCCTCCGTTTTGCGTTTTTTCCCTGGAATAATTTGAAGTTATTGTATGATAATATTGACGTCCCAGTCTACCTCCGCTTGTTCTTTTAAAAAATGTCCGTTAGGTTTACCTTATATCTAACAGATTTTATATTTAGACAGAAGATAACAATGTTATTTAACTTAAGTTGTGTTTTTTTCTTCATTTTTCTTGCTGATCTTATGGAAGTTAACCTATTTTTGGGAAAGAATTTATTTTCATGGACGTAATTGGACTCCTGCTGTGTTAGATGGATCATTCTAACTAAGTTAACGATAATGATGTGTTTTCTTGGGAATTAAAATTAAAAACGCTGCTTTGGTTTATCTTAGTGTCGATAGGTGAATTCAAATTTCCTCTCTGTTCCTGGTTTGTATTTTCTGACACTGTTTGTATAGTTGATTTGGTAATACTAATGGGTATAATAGGATTAACCTGGTGTTTATGATTATTTGGTATTTAAACTCCAAACGATTGCAACAGTTTTCTGTAAAAAAAGTAGTGCTGATACTAAGGAAAATTTACAAAAAAATGATTTTACTATTTTAAGTACGAAGTGGGAATCGATCAACAAGTAACTTTAGGGAAGTATAAACAAATAAAGCCACTTGGCGCAGTGGTACGAATAAACTAAGCCAACCGGTTCAGAGTTCGATTCTCGTCTGGACTATCTACACAGTCTCCAGGCACTCGTGTAGAGTTACCCAATAAAATTCTATTTATTGTGAAGGTAGCAAAATAGATATTTTACTACTTATGTAATAGGCACATATTTTTCTTTATTCTACAAAAATGTTTACAAACTTTCCAATTACTTTCGTATGCAAATGTGTAGACGGGGGTGACTAAGATGAGTAATTTGGGGTGCTTGGCCATTGATATCGTTCAGGATCTTCATCTTCATCTATTCTACACGAAATAAAGAATAAATAAAAGCAATAAAAAAAGTGAATATTTTTCTATTTTTCCAAAAAAAAAATGTTTAAATCTTACAATTATTGTCGCATGCGCGTGTATAAGTAGGAGTGGCTAAGATGCTTAATTTCTTAATTCTACGTGAAACAAAAAATAAATAAAAGCAATAAATATTTTTGATTGCACGTGTATATACGGGGTGATTAAGATGGCGTCGATAGTAGTTCAGGATTTTTTCTTCATCTATTCTACAAGAAATAAATAATAAATAAAAGCGCACATTTTTCGTTTATTCTAAAAACAATTTATACATTTATACATGCACGTGCCCGCCAACCCCCGTACGTTCATGTATTTCATGTAGAATATACGCAGATAAAAATTCTGATCTATATTGACAGTTAAACACTCCAAATTTTTCTAGAACGAACGAAACTTTAACGAATCTTTTTTTATTGCTTTTAGAAAGTTTAAATTTTTTTTTAGGGCACATGAAAAGAAAGTGCCCTTTTTTATTGCTTTTATTAGCTCTACACCTTCTAGAATAGGAGATGACAAAAATCCTGAACTATACCGACGGCACCCAAAATTATGAATCCCTTTTATGCGCAAGCATACAGGAGCAAATGGCTAACAGAAGCACCAACACAATTTTGGTAACGAGACTTACTTTATAAATTTTTTTAAGCATAAAAAACGCTCGAGCTGAAAAATTTAGCGTGGGCTTCCATGCCGCACTCGGCGTGCGGCCTTGTACGGCATTAACGCTTGTCACACTAGAACGAGTTTTCCGCTCTATTGTTTATTTATTATTGCTCTACTAAAGATCCCGAAGATAGCCTCAAAACGGACATACAATTTCTTCAATTAAAGCGATTGATGTAGGCTGCACATTACATTCTTATATATGTATGTATGTATATATATATATATATATATATATATATATATATATATATATATATATATATATATATATGCCCACGAGATCACTTTCCGGCTGTCATTTTTTTATTTATTTATCGATTTAAATGAAACTTGGCAGGGTTGTTACTCTAACCAAACGTCATTTAAAGGAATTTTTGACAAGCATATCCGACTTCCGGTTTCACCGGAAATAACCTTAACTTTTTATTTTTAAATGACAACCCCTGTATATTTTTTGTTTTTCGGATTCTGGAGGTCATTTTACGGCCGATTGCGTAATATTTAAATCGATGTTTTTCCAAATGTAATTTTAAAATTGAATTTTATTTTCTCATCCAGAGTGCCATCGTGTTTCCATGGCAACCTAGCCACCTATTGTTTTCATGACAACTCTGATGTGCTGTGACATAGGAAGTGTATTTTATTAATGAGTAAGACGTAACTATAAAAATAAAAATGTTTTAAATCAAAAATGGATAAAAATGACAAAACGTGTTATACGGCCGTAAAATGACCTCCAGAATCCGAAAAACAAAAAATATACAGGGGGTGTCATTTAAAAATCAAAAGTTAAGGTCAATTCCGGTGAAACCGGAAGTAGGAAATGCTTGTCAAAAATTCCTAAAAATGACGTTTGGTTAGAGTAACAACCCTGCCAAGTTTCATTTAAATCGATAGATAAATAAAAAAATGGCAGCCGGAAAGTGTTCTCGTGGGCACCCTGTACATATATATACATATATATATATATATATATATATATATATATATATATATATATTTGCAAACAGGGATAGGAGTAAATCAGTTGCTATACAGATATTTTTAACTTGTTCGTATTCGCTCTTACTCCAAACGCTGTAATCAAGAACACATACACGTATGCATTTTTTTTTTATTGTAAAAAATTAAATATAATATATAGGATCTTTCATATAAGTTCCGTTGCACGTCATAAATTTATTTAGCTAGTTCCAACAAACTATTTACATTGCCATTTCATACCTCAATATAATTCAAAAAGAGATAGAAGCAATCTAGAACGTTAGAACGACTTACATAAACTTATGACGTGCAACTGAACTTACATGAAATTACCTATATACAGGAAATTTCATGTAAGTTCAGTTGCACGTCATTAATTTATGTCAGTAGACCCAACGTTCTAAATTGTTTCTATCCCCTTTTGAGTCATGGGGACAAACGAAATATACGCTATTCAAGCCATCAGCCGTTGTACGTCATAGCTTAAAACTTACTAAATCAACGACGTAGTAATCAGCGTTGTCAAGTGTACGTGTTGTCAGACTGATTACTTATAAATATTTTTAAGTTAGGCAATTAAAAACAAATAGGTTAAGTGCGCACCGGTGAATGTAACAATGTAAACAAACAAAACACAAACATTACGTTTTAAGTTGTAAATACGTACTGCAAAGTGTGCGACAAGGATAAAATATGGTTGCTAACCCGGCACGATCAATGACTTTTAATACTAACTGTACTTACGATGACATTTTGGCTTTAATGCAAATTTTATTAAAGTTTTATAGTAAATTATAATTATAGTGTTGTTATACGATTAATGACGTGCAACGGCTGGTGACTTGATTAAAGTATAATAGCATTAATAATTTGTTGGAAACTGGCTAAATAAATTTGATGTGCATCGGTTCTTTCGTGGAATTTCATGTACAGGGTGTATTTTAAAATCACCGACAAACGAAAACTGGAGATTCTATGATTCAAAATAAGACAAAAATGATCATACACGCTGTTCCGAAAATGCTTCCTAACCGAGATACAGGTTGATTAAAAAATACTTTTTTTAAGGTTTTCTAAGATTCCTCAAAAACTACAAAAGATATTATACTGAGATTTGGTACACCTAAATTTCTAATTAAATACAATTAATCAGGTGAGTTTGAGTCAACTGACTCCATCCAGTGGCGTAGAATATTTTAAATTAATCAGTTTAAGTAAAAAAAAACGCAACATTTAATTCTGCAAATAAAATCATACTTAGTATTTTTTCGATTCGGCGCCCGTTTTTGAAATACTTGACATTATTCAATAAAAATCAAAATTTGTTTTATTTTACAAAAAAATAACGCAGTTAACTATTAGGTACATTATTAAAGAGATATTGAAGGAATCAAAAACAAATTATTATTTTTATACATATTGTTCAAAATGTGCTCCTTCCTTTTGAATTGTATTCTTCTTAGCAAATGAAACCTAACACGCTGAAAAGTTTGTGGCATAGCACTAATCTCATCGCATGCCATCTGTATGCGATTCCAAAGTTGCTCTCGATTATCAATTTGAACAGAATAGACACGAGTTTTCAGATACCCTCACACAAAAAAATCCAATGGGTTTAAATTTGGCGATCGTGCCGGCCACGGTACTTCACTTCCTCGTCCAATCCAGTGTCCAGGGAACCATGCATTTAAAAATTCTCTGACGTTTCGTGTAGAATGTGGTGGTGCACCACCATGCATGAAATGCATCTAAGGGTATGTCGTTAAACAATTCTGGCAAATCTTCTTTCAAAAAATTTAAATAGAATTCGCCAGTAAGTCTTTGAGGAAAACGGATAGGTCCGATTAGGTGATCGTCTAGTATACCTATCCAAATATTTTCGCTAAATCTATGTTGGTGAGCTGTAACTACAGTTGGATGCTGATTTTCATCTAACCATTTGTGGGAATTATGCAAGTTTATTATTCCATTTCGGGAAAAAATACACTCATCAGTGGTCAATAAGTTGTACATCTTCAGCATTTTTATTTAAAAACCATACGCAAAAATTCATTCGACGAGGATGGTCAGCAGGCAATAATGAATGCACTTTTTGTAGGTGAAAGGGATGTAAATTTTGTTCTCGTAAAACTTTCCAAGACTTGCTATGCGACACACCAAATTCTAAACCTAACTCACGCGTACTTATTGATGAATTTTCATAAACTCTATCTAAAATTTGTTGCTCAATTTCAACTGGTACACGAGCATTTCGTCCGGAATTTTTCTTTCCTTTTAAACTTCCATACTCTAACAAGTTACGATGAACGGTTCTAAACGTAGTATGATGTGGATGTCTTCTATTTGGAAATCTTTGTTCATAAAGTCGAGCAGCTGCACGAGCATTGCAATTAGTATTACCATAACATAAATGCATATCGACCAGTTCTCGTTTGGAATAATTCATTTTTTCACAGTAATTAGATACAAACAATTAATTACAAAACACGCGTAAATGCAACTATTTTAGCAAACATAAGATACGTAACTGTCAAATGCAAAGCAATCTCTGATTTATTTAATATGGTTATTACTGAATAATGTAGTCGTTTATGTTAATGTAAAGTATTTCAAAAACGGGTGCCGAATCGAAAAAATACTAAGTATGATTTTATTTGCAGAATTAAATGTTGAATTTAACAAAAAAATATTACTTAAAAAAAAGCAGGGACGTGCGTTTTTTTTTACTGAAAGTGATTAACTTAACATATTCTATGTCACTGGATGGAGCCAGTTGACTCAAACTCACCAGATTAATTGTACTTAATTAGACATTTAGGTGTACCAAATCTCAGTGTAATATCTTTTGTAGTTTTTGAGGAATCTTAAAAAATCTTAAAAAAATTATTTTTTAATCAACCTGTATCTCGGTTAGGAAGCATTTTCGGAAAAGCGTTTATGATAATTTTTGTCTTATTTTGAATCATAGAATCTCCACTTTTCGTTTGTCGGTGATTTTAAAATACACCCTATATATATATATATATATATATATATATATATATATATATATATATATATATATATATATATATATATATATATATATATATATATATATATATATATATATGCACACGTTCTACCTGGCTAAATCTATTTATTAAACACTTTTTTCTTCCCCAATAAATTAACGCACCACCGAAAAGTAACCAAAAGCTTGAAATCAATTTTTGTAAAAACCACTTGTCCGATTTGGACTATTTTATTGAATGGCAGGCTGTATTTTCCAGAATGTTAGTGTAATAACTCTAATCACACGGAAACCTTTTTTTATAAATACCGAGTTAAAGGTAATATGATTTTGTTGATTTTAATTAACACTATAATCACTAAAGTAAGTAACAAGTTATGGAAAAACAAGGAGTGACAAAATACTGATTGTACGTATTTTTTGCAAGTTCCTTTATTGATCAATATACAACGAGAAACACGAAATCTGACTCACGAAGAAAGTGCTCAAGCATTAATATTGTTTGAGGAAAGTTGGAGTTACCGAAGAATTGGTGAACGATTTAATGTAAGTCACACAACTGCTTCACTGATATAGGAAGACTAGAGGAATCGAATAACAACACCGATTCAGAAGCGATTTTTAAAACTCAGCATTATGACAACGTTTTGTAACAGCTCGGACCCTTTAAACTCAGCTTCGAAACGCTAATGGTTTACAAGTTTGTACCAGAAACTATTCGTCAGCGGCTAAGGAAAGATAATTTGAGACCTAGAATCGTTACTCGAGGTCCAACTTTAACTAGAGTGCATCGGAAAGCGAACTACAATTTGCCAGGGAGCAACGTAAGTGACTGAATGGCAACAGTGTTATGTACGGCTGAGTCCCGATTTTGTTTGTACAATGACAGGTGTATGAATGTATACTGACGCCCCAACGAACAGTATGCTCAGTGTAATTTCTCACATACCACATTATTTGGAGGAGGATTTTTTTGACTGGTCGCACGGAACTTGTGATCATAAATGGAAGCCTTACAGCTGAAACATACATAGCGCACGCAGGTTTTAGATCAACATGTAATGCTATTTGAGCCAGATATAGGGCAAGATTTTTTATTGATACAAGATAATGCCAGGTCTCACATTGCTCGAGTTGTGAGAAATTATTTAGAGGAAGCCGGTATCGCTACCATGGCATGGCCAGTTCTGAGCTGGGATTTAAATCCAACAGAGAATTTCTGGGACACTCTTGGGAGGAGGTTACAAGAAAAACGTGGTTTTGACAAAAATCGACTTTAAACTTTTGGTTACTTTTCGGTGATGTGTTAATTTATTGGGGAAGTGTATAATACAATATACAAAATCTTTGTTTTGACATACACTTCAAATACAACATACCTAATTCTATTTAAATTTATATTAATCAAATAGTGACGATGTATTTTAGTTTGTAAAATATGAAAATCAAGCATGCGCACATGCCCGCATGCACACCCACCCGCGAAAACTATACTTTACTTATGGGTGCTTCGCATAAGAAAGTAAAAAGAATAAGTAACTATACAGGGTGTTTAAAAAAGATTCGGCAACATTAAAGGGGGTGATTGCCCAGGTCATTTTATACAATAAAGTTCCTATAAACATAGGTCCGCAAACGCTTCGTTACCTATCTACAGCGTGTCGAAGTTTAATTTCAAAAACAGTCAAAATTAGATTTTTCCAGAACGGCTTGAGATATCATAATGAAATTTTACGCATGTTAATAGCTGTGGGAGACGCATACTTTGCAATACAACACGATGTTTCAGACGTACCATTGGCGCGCGTATTGGCACGTCACAAGCTATTTTTCAAGAAAAAAGTAGGATTCCGCTGATTTCTCTAAAAATAAAAAATATTTTTTAATTCTTTGTTCAATTGTGAAAAAAAAAGCTCTCTTGACTTTTTATCGTACGACGTACTGTTTTTGAGTAAAAAAACCATTTTAGTGCATGTCCATTTATTACAGAAAAAAAGTTTTAAAAATCAAGGGTTTCATTCAAGGGCAAAAAGAAATATTTCACCAAACCAAAAATTTTACCAACCAAAAATTACAAAAACTGTTCAAAGGACGACCTCGAGCTCGGCCGTTTGGAAAAATCTAATTTTGACTGTTTTTTTAAATTAAACTTCAACACGCTGTAGATCGGTAACGAAGCGTTTGCGGACCTATGCTTATAGGAACTTGTATAAAATGACCTGGGCAATCACCCCCTTTAATATTGCCGCATCTTTTTTAAATACCCGGTATAATTACTATACTATAATTACTTTTTCACCAAATGTCGAAACCATGTGCAAACATATTCCGGTGTAGAAAACTGCGAGAAATAAAATATACTTTTAGCTAAATCTATTAAGTACTAATAGATTTTGAAAGTGGATAAATTTTAAATAAGCAAATTTTCTATAATTTAGTCAACTTTGCAGATAAGTTGGTTTTGGAACTATGTCTGCATTGTACGTGTTTTTTTAATAGTTAAAACAAACACAGGTGTTATGTTATTGACATCTACAGGAAATATTTGCAGTAACTTTTTCAATCGTCAAACAACATTGTTTGAACAAACATAGTTTAAACATGGTATAAATTTGAACATATAACTTAATGCTAAAATAGAATTGTCTACCCATCTGGTGTATGTATGCGTCATAAAGCAGTTGCAGTTAGAAATATATATTTATGTAAGGGGGTAGTTGTAAACAAAAATGTATGAAAAAATGGTAATGACTTTGATAGGCCAGTTAAGTTTTTTTTTTCTGTTAATAAGTGTATAGACCAATAGACGGGTTTGACTGTTTGGGATGAAAGAAAAGGTCCCTCATCTAAAGATTGGTAGATCTTTTGTTACTCATACGTTTAAATAAACAATTAATATGACGAAATAATTTTTGCGCTTATAATAAAAAAAAAAGTTGCAGTCATCAAAGAAGTTGTAAGAAATTAAAACTGCTTAATAAATAACAAAATTATTGCAAGAAAACACGCTACATAGTTGTTTTTCAAAATAGCTTATAAACTTATTAATTATTAATGATCATTTAATTAAACTAGTTAAAAGTTGTAGCAACATTATAAACGCATTCATTTCTAGTTTCAAAGCTCTATTTTACGAACCTAAACCTCTAATTAATGCCATGTTATTGGAAAAAATTCTTATGAGGGAAATAATCCGAAGTATGCCATACGCAAATCATGAAGTTTTACGTAAGACTCTTTATTATATCTAAAACTAACGATTCTCCATTATTTAGGGTTTACCGAACGCCAACACACACCGATAAATATCTTCAAAAACCATCAAAAATTGATGTAATTAAATCTTGAGTGGATCGAGCTAAATTAGTTTTTGATCCTGAATTTTGCAAGAAGAATATAAACATTTAAAACAAGCTAATGTGTATTAAGTTCAAGATATTCATAATATTATGGCACCTGTTAGATATAACGATAAAAAACACTAATTCATAGTGTTATCTAGTACTGCTTTTCTTCCTTTTATAACTAAGATTATAGAAGAATTGAACGAATCCTAATTGGTCATGGCATTAGGACTGTTTTTAAACCCACAAGAAAGGTTAAACAACATTTCAGGTTATCTAAAAATGTTTTAAATCCCTTGTCTTCTTCTGAAGTGTGTAAGTTGTCTTGTTCTTGTTGAAAAGTATACTTTGAAATCACAAAACGTGACTTGATCATGCTTTAAATAATTTAAATGATGACAATCCATTTGATAAGGAAATTTTGTCAAGGCACTAATTATAATCGTATATCACGGGAAGCTATAGAAATATATAAATATTCAAATAACTTCAATAGAAAAGAAGAAAATCTCTGATTAAATAGGTTTTGGCATCTTGTAATTAAAAAAAATCAAAAATTTTAACTTGTGGTATGCCTAGGTTTTTTTTTTGCTGTGTATGTTTCCTTGACATTGAAGTAAGTGCTTTACCAATGAAGTATATTAAGTTACCACAGCATTACAATGATTTAATATACGAATCAAATTAATAAGATAAAATTTAAGACGAAACACAATACTAGATTCATTTTTAACGTTTCGGTTTATTTAGTTCGTAAACCATTTTCAAAATAAATGTACACAAGATGACATGACAGTTAAATGTGACAATGAGACAAATTGTACGTTATAAATTTATTTTATGAAAAAATTGAATATGTTAACCCTAAAATGACATCCGTGTTATTGAAGCAATTTAAAATCACGTTAAACTTACACTTTCTGTTTTCAATGCACAATAACGATTACAATTATTAATAATTAGTTGTTAGTTGAGTTGAGTAGCCTATTTCCACGGTTATTTGATTTGATAGCGCGACGTTTTGGACGCGGTTTCTGCTTTCGTCATCAGGCTTAGTTCTGAGGACCGTTTTCGCACTTAAGTTGAATTCTATGCGCAGGTGTGTTCTTGCACTTGAGGTTTTCGCGCATTATTGGCATCATAATCCGTACTGGCCTTATCGAATCTTCTGCCAGTGCTATGTAAGTAGCTTATTTAATTAAATCTAGTATTAATTTTATTAAATACACAAATAAAAAGTTTACCTCGAGTAGGATTTGAACCTACGACATTGCTAGAGTACCGCGCTAACCAACTGCGCTATAGAGATTCCAGCCCCAATCGATGTAAATTTTGTCTTTATGTATGTATGATGTACATTCTAAATATCATAAGATTACAATCAAATTACTTATATTAATGTATGTGAGCCTGTAATATCAGAAGGATTCACACATACCAAAGCAACTTAACTAATATTACTTTATTATAATTTTTAATTAGTAATATTTGCCCCCTCACATATATACGTAATGTATGTATGTATGCTGGGAATCCATGATTGTGGCTGAAGGAGCTTGGAAAGCTCAAACAGCCCGCCCTCCCCCTTGAGGAGGGAATGAAATACGTGACCTTCCCTTTGCTTTCCATATTTCAGAAATTTATTTAAAGAATTCAATTAATTTTTAAAGCTGTTGCCATTTACTGAGCACGATAACTATTAATTGTTATCGAAACGTTCAAATTTGTATAAAATATAAACAATAAATACACGATTTATTACCCAAAAGATAAGTATTTTAATTATGAGCGATAAACTTGACATTATACAGAGAAAGCTATGTAATCGGTTTAAATTTTCCAACACGTTTTTTTACATTTCTCGACGTTTTGTGGCCTAAACAATCCGAAAAACACATTTTTAGAAAAGAAAATCTCGTTCCTGATTGTGTGTCTGTGTTAGTGTAAGCTATATCTTTAGAAACATTAAAGCTATCGATAAAAAACAACAACCAACCACTGACGGGGCATTTTTAGAGGATTGGAAAATTAAAAAAATGCATTGCTTCCAATTTTAAAAAGTTACATAATTAACAAAAAACAAACTAATACTTCTTTATATAATTTCAAAATAAAAAAATATACAATAACCAGTGGCGCGCCGTTTTTAAGATACAATATTGTGTATTTTGCAATTCTAAAAAGATTGACACTTCTAATTGATAGATATGACTGATGAATTGACTAGATAGCTTATTTTTAAAAAATAGCTTTTAACTTGTTTTTATAACCGATTTTTTTGAAAGTTGGGCATTGGGGATTTTTAAGATCCCTAATTATAAATCATTTGTCAAAATTGAAAAATTCAAAATGGCACATCAAAAATGGGGGATTATAGTGTTTAAAATCCGATATGACTAAAATTCAGGTATTAGGCATTTTCAAGTGACGTCACAACGCGTGACCTTGCTTGATGTTGAACAACTTTAACACACGTTCTTATGGGATGTGATTGTTTTCTGACAATTTTATCGAAAATAGGCGGTGAAAATGTTTCTGTGCTAATACTTGTAGATGATGATTGTATTAATACAATTCACCAGAAATACGTGAATGATGCGAACAATTATCCCACATAATACTGAAAATTTTGTGCGATTTTTAGGTTAGTTATCATCAAACTCGTCTAATTTTACATTCAAGATAGGGCTATGGTATGTTAAAATGTGTATGTTATATAGATTCATTACTACACTGGAATACCAATCTATAGGGGTTTCAATATATTATTTACAAAATTAATTGAACCTTATATCAAAATAGCACCACAAGAAGTTATTACAAATAAGTTCCATCATTTTTTGATAGTGTTAATAAAACTCAAGTTAAATTTAGATTTTACTTTGTTTTCGTATACATTTCATGTTATTATCCCAACTATTTCTAGAATTTTCTATTCGACACTAAATGTAATGTACTTTCGACTACGTAAATTTATTCTATGGACAAGAGATAAATTAATAAAAGCAATGCCTCCTTGTTTTAAACAGGTATTTGGCAATAGAATCAACATAATTTGAATTAATTAATTAATTAATTTGATATTAAATTGTGAAAGACAAAAACATTGGAAATAAATTGCACAACTTGGTCCACCTATAAACATCATAACACTATCAAAGTTCTCATAGAGTGTAGGTAGCGGACCGCGAAAATTTTATTGTAATAAACGTTTGTCAAATCGCCACTGTTACCGCGGTAGGATTTTTAATATCTTGATAATAGGTCGTAATTTGCTAATGTTTTCAAAATATTTTATGTAAGAATGTATGTAACTGATATTCGAAAAACACATATTAGGGTCTGACTAGCAGGTGTACGCTTAAAAGAATACTTTACTGAAGGGGCGTAACGAATCATTAGAATTTCTTATGCGCCGATTCATAATGTAAAAATGTCACAAGCTTAATAAGTAATTGTGTCGGTACAGACCGCGATCAAGAGATATCTTTGTTTGTTACTTGGAAACTCAAGAGCTACATGTAGAGTTGTTACGGACGAATGCATATTTTTAAAATTAAGATGTGCAATAATAATTAATATGAAACTGTTCGAACGTAAATTCATGTTTCTTGTTTTTATATTACTTTTGGAAAAATGGGGGTTGATTGCGGGAGTAAAGATAGTTAGGTTTAAAATCGGGGGAAAGTTAGTTACAGTTAGAGCGTCAATCGAGTCAGATCGATGTTGAGTTAATTAAATACCTTCATTGTAAACAGTTTGTCTTTAAAAATATTTCGTGCGTATACATTTTCTTTTGAATTAACCAGCACTAATTTGTCTTTTCTTTCAGGGTTAGTTGTAATGTGTTTGTCAAATATTAATTTATAAATAACAGTCGCCCTTTTTGAAGTTAAAATGCGTATGTTAGCAATGTGTCTGTGATCAATTAAGGGAATATATATATATATATATATATATATATATATATATATATATATATATATATATATATATATATATATATATATATATATGCAAGTGTAAGCAGGTATTTTTACATAAATTAAGGGTGGCTGCAAATAATTCAACAAGCCTATATAACCTATTAAACATCGAGCATTGCATTGCAAAGGTATCTTATTCGTATGCGGGCTTCTTAAGCTGAAAGCTGTTAAAATGAAAGACAGTACAGGGCTCCTTCCCTCTGGTATTGGAGTGAATTAGCATTGTTGTTTGTTGTTTATATTTATATTTGTGTAAAGGTGGGCTGATGAACGGGTACATGATACCGCTTTGGTTATTAATTGTAAAAGGCAATTACCAAGTGAGTACACACTCCCGAGATCAAATAACCGAATTTTATTTTTATTGTTTTTGTTGTATAGATCAATGTGTAACCTGGGAAAGGAGCACTGTATTTTTCTAACACCCTTATATATCGGTCACGATGTTGTGATCTATTTATAACATACCCTTGTAAGGCTTTGTTTTAATGAGTTTTTTTTGTGTCAGGTAGAATTATTTGCCTGCGAGCTGATTTCTCTTTGTATGTGCTTTATTGTAATTTGACTTATGTATTTTGTACTTTGGTGGTCACTAAACAATTGGGTACGTGTAAATTCCTTGTCTGTTTTCTTTTGTGCTTCCCTTTACCTTATTATCACCTGCGAAATTTTACTGTTGTTGTATTTTATATGTACCGTAATTTGCTTTATTGTTTTATCTGCTTATTTACTTAAAGGCCGACATGATTGGTTTTAAAGGGCCACCTGTGTTTTTTTTTATTGTGTTTCTGATTTTTATTCATTTTCTGTTAATGTTATAATTTTGTACGCACTTTAACCTGATTCAATGGTGTTTTGTTATATACTTAACCCTTTCATTGTTTTTTTTTGTGTTATTTGATTTAATAATGTACTTGTGCAATTACTTATTTATGAATAAAGCGGGTTTTATTGGTGATTCTTTCCCACAATAGTACATTAACGGGCCGAACCACCGCTGCGCAGAGCTCGTTGATTTTAATTTGAGTAGTCTCATTTTTTTTTACCTCTCCCTCATGATGCAACACTTACCTCATCCAGTCTATCTAATTTAGATAGCACAACGTGCCTACCACTAGGCGGCTACTTAATCTGATCAGTTTTGAGGTTTGCAAATAATTAAATATCAGACTTGTAAATAACTTCTAGTGTTTTAAATACTGCCAGTAAAGTCAAAGTAAGGCAGGCAATCAATTTGAGTAATAGTAACATTATTGTCAGTCAAGTCAAGATAAGTCACTTAGCGATTGTTTTGTTCTTGACTGCACTATTGTAAATAAGTTCAGATTACGCTTTTCAAGATAGGGTACCTGGGGGACGCTGCAAGGGATAACACGAGCAGGCTCGATATCTTATATTTCACATGCAGATGGTAGAATCACTTAAATCCATTTGTTCTGGAATTTACCAAATTTCAAAATACTTACAAATTTCTATTGCAATGTCGTCAAGACACGAATACGTATTCATAAAATCTAACCCAACTATAATATACACAAGTAATGTTCAATAATTAACTATGAAATATTTTAACATTACATAACTACATAACACTACAATAAGTCAATAATCACGATTTTTTCTGGAGAAACACTCAAAAATCACAGTAAAAAACGTAGCCTTCCTATGAAACGCTAACACAAGTTGTCCAAGCAGCTGTTAGAGTCGGAGCTTGGACGTCTGTGTGACGTACTTGAAAATGCCTGATTGTGGACTAACGATCAATTTTGCAACTTGGTTAATTTGTAAAACATTATCTAAATAAAAAAAATTTTAGAACAGCCAGTGGCGCATCGTCTTTGGGGTGCAAAATTTTTTGAAAAGTCGGGTATTGTGGGTTTTTAAGATCGCTAAGAATAAATCATTCGTCAAAAATCAAAATGGCAGATCAAAAATGGGGAATTATCGTGTTTAAAAACTAATATGACTCAAATTCAGGTATTGTGGGCTTTGTAATTATTTATTTACAAGGCAGATAATTTGGCAGCGATTTTTCTCCCACAACTCCATTCTTTCAGATCCTAAGTATTCCTTGGCCGTAGATGTACTATACCCCCTCCGCCACTTTGTAAATGCTTTATTAATAATTAATGTTTGGGCTTATTAACGTATTTCACTGTTTATGCTGATTAATTATCCACGTGTAACGGTAAGCAACATTAATTTGTACGAAATAAAATGTAATGAGGTACTTACTACATTACCTGCAAGTTTTGTGATTTGAATATAAAATTATTATTTTGGAATGTTACCAGCAAGTTTATAGAACGATCTGAATTACTCGTAACTAAAAAGATTGACACTTTACTAACTGATCGATAGATACGGCTGATGAATTTATTAGATAGCTTATTTTTAAAAAATAACTTTTAACTTGTTTTTATAACATGATCAAAAGTTGGTTGTGCAGTTCAAACCTTTAATAACTGGTTAAAAACCTACAACGTAATTTTGAAAATTCACAAAAAAAGGCTTAAAAACAACAACACTCTAAACAATTTTTTGGAACTGCTTAATCTTTTAGCAGATAGGTTTTAGATTGTAAAACGCATACCTTACTCTTGAAAAATCTGTGATCACTTTCTAGAGCTAGCAGAACACGCGGCATTAAAAAAGGCGCATTATAATTGGTGCATTTAATTATCTGTATACTTCTTATTCCTTTTCTATAATATTAATCAATGTTTGAGCTACTGTTCTAGTAACTCTTTCTAAATTTAGGAGAACATAGTTTAAAAAATAGTAAGTATTTAATATTCAGTTTGTGTATTTAATTAGCAATAAATAGTAATTATGTTTGCCAATTTTAGAGATGTCATAATTGGAAACTGTAATAGCATGGGCACGGGCAGGTAGTGCTTTATGATTTGATCTTCTAATCAGCAGAATAAGAATAATTAATCCTTGTTTTTTTTAATATACAGCACATTACAATGGTATTCTTTTAATTTGAAATTGACCACATGATTATATAAAGACTTATTCCCAAATTGCATTGAATTGATCCTTAGAGGCGCTTGATCAAACAGTATCACTATCAAAAGGATATGTTGGAGTAAAAAAATATTCTGACAAACAATTTTTACTAATACTATAAAAGTATGTGCATTATATAATCTTTGTTTCGCTGTATTTCATATAAGCAATAAAAATGTATGACGTTTATATCCCACGTAAGAAAACAAGAAAAATGTTACATAAATTTAAGGCTTCCATCACGTGAGAATTTCCAGTTATTGTAAGTGTAAAAGAATATTAATTAGGAAAATGTTTTAGTAATTGCACAATTTAGATTATTAAAATTGCAACAAACTGCAAGAAAATGTGCGATGTTGCCAATATACTATAATTGTAACAAAAACTGCAAAGTATTGCAAATACCCTAAGAGTCAAACAAACAATATCCGTCAGCTTCTACGTTTATTACAATATATAATTAATGGATTGCACCTTGAACGTTAAATTATTGTAAATAACCAAATATGGAAAACTAGTCTGTTTTGATTTAGATTTTTTTTTCAAGACAATAAATTTATCCCTTGATATAAAAAATCTTAACTACAATTAATCATCCACCTAAGAATGTTAACCACAAAACTAAATTAAAAAGGCAGGTGTATTGTAACAAAAATCCTAATTAGGACTCCTTGTGGCAGCCTTCACTCGTCCTTGAAGAATCTTACATGTTAGATGCTGATGCTTAAAAAAAGTTAAAAAGGCATATTTTCATCAGCTAAATGTAAAATGTGGTGTCCTTCTTAAAATTAACTTAAAATTAATTTTTGATCAAACTTACTTTTTCCTTTAACAAATTCAGATTCACGATCCTTTCCAATACCAAATCCGGGCACTTTTGATGTATGAAACGTTTTACTATTTCCATTTTTACTACTTTCTTTAGCACCACACAAAGCACCCACCAAGAGAAGGAAGGATAATAAGGATATCCATGCCCCCATGCCGTGGAGCAATACATACGTTGGCAAGCCAACGTCACATGACTCGCGATCTGGTCACTGTCGATGATGGCCAACAACTGACTACCAATACCTAAAACACTCCTTGGTTAGTTACCTATACAGGTGGGTTAGTTCTGTGTATGTAAAGAGAGTGCGGCAAATTTGTTATTAATAGAGAAATCAAAGCGGTTTTGCAATAAAAATAAGCTGACATAATTACAGATACAAAAAATTTTTTCATTTACATTCTCGTACTTAAATAAATTAACCGTTACAAACGCTACCTAATCTAAAATTGAAACTATTTCTGATTATTTACAAAGTTTACACCACCATCTCTTAACGATTACGTACCAATATGAAAATTATTGCTGATACGACTTATAATTAAATTCTATTATAAACAACCTTTAAAAATTATTAACGAATAAATTTAATTAAAAATTGATAAAAAGTATTGAATAAATTATACAAATGAGACTGAATAGGTTAGATTTATTAAAGAGGAGCGTAAACGTCATACTTTCTCCTAATTAACACTCTTTTACTGCAAATTTATATTAAAAAAAAATTTGACATAGAATTTTAAGAAAATAATTATAAAAATATGCAATTCCTTCATTGGGAAGTACTTAAATTGATATAATAAAACGTAAAATGTTTGTAATTAGAAACCTTAATTTTTTTAATAATTTTACAACAAATTTAACATTTCCTTTTAGATTTGACAACATAGCCCATAATCCCTTTTTTGCTTGATTGAAAAATTTTCGCACTTCGTTAATAATTTCTTCAGCTATTTCTTTGTAAATGTCGTAATTGTGTTAATACTGCACTTAACGAAGACCAAACAGATCTAGAGCCGTATAGTAAAAACATCAAATCTACCACGACCCCGACTTATAAATTCCTATTACAAAATAATTATAGTATTTAATAATTAACGAAACAAAATCAATTTTCATCCCATAAAAAAACAAAAAAGGCATTTAAAAGTAATTTATATACAGGGTGTCCCAATAGTGCGTATTCGGTCGATAGCTCCTTAGCCATTAAACTTAGAAGATAAGTTTAAATACGAAAGTTGTCTATTTTTATAAGCTGCATAATCTAAAAATAGTTTGGTTTCTACAGGGTGTAATATAAAAGCGGTACAACTTTAGATTTTTAAATAGAACACCCTATATAGTATTTTATTTTTCGATTCTCATAATCTTACAGTTTTTGAGCTTTTTTGCAAAGTTAACTAAAAACTTAAAAATACATTAATAGACATAATTTCCATTATTACGATACTGAGAATCCCAGATTTATAATTCCTGTTGATCATCAACACCGCTGATCATTTAATGTTTGGGCCAGAATTATTGGGGAAAGAATTATAGGACCATATTTTTTTGAAAACACGGTCAATGGAGATTCATTTTTAAACTTCTTGCGCAACGAATTTGAAACATTTATTGAAGATTTACCTTTACAAACCCTTAGAGAAATGTGGCTGCAATTAGATGGCGCTCCTCCGCATTTTAGCAGAAACGTTAGAAATTATTTAAATATCCAGTTTCAAAACAAATGGATTGGAAGAGGAGGGCCGATCTCCAGGCCTGCAAGATCGCCTGACTTGACAAAGTTGGACTTTTTTTTGGGTTGGATTAAAGAAAAAGTCTATCAAACTCCTCCAAGGACTGTAGATGATATGAAAGCTTGAATTAGAGACGTCATTCAAAACATAAATGTTTCCACGTTACGAAAAGTAAATTTATCGTTTATTCAAAGACTTCATGTTTGCCAGCAACAAAATGGTGGTCAAATTGAACATTTATTATAATTTTAAGTGTTTGTATTTCAGTTAATATGTTTTTTAGTTTCTTATGTATTCATAGCTTGCTTTGACCGACTAATGTTACTCTTCTTCAGTGTTATCAACGAAAAAAACTGAACAAACTTGAATATCTCCGAAACTATTAGAGATAGGTATAGAATGTATTTAACAGATATGAAAGTCGACTAATAGACGAAGACAATGCATTAAAAAAATATAGGGTGTGCCATTTAAAAAAATGAAGATATAACATTTTCAAATTTATGTTATTGAATTAATTTTTGTGATCACCGTGTACATTGAAATCCAACTTTGACAATAGATTAAAGTAAGCTCATGTATGAATAAATGCTATACCAAAGATTATTTTTTTATCTTTAAAAATAACTGAGATACGCCTACTTGAATTACTACATAAAAATGTCAGTTTTTAGTAACTTCGCAAATATCTCAAAAACTGTAAGATTTAGCTTGTAAGTAATTCTTATAAAAAAGATGTAAAATTATAAGGAGAATCGAAAAATAAAATAATATATAGGGTGTTCTATTGAAAAATCAAAAGTACTATATAGTACCGCTTTTATATTACACCCTGTAGAAACCAAACTATTTTTAGATTATGTAGCTTATAAAAATAGACAACTTTCGTATTTAAACTCATCTTCTATATATATACACACTGTGTCCCCGGATAGGTGAAACGACTCTTGTAAAAGATAAAAAATTTTCGATATAAAATTTCATTGTTTGGGGTTTAGCCCTGCTTAGTTAAAGACTAATTTCTGGCATAATTTTAGTTTTCTAAAATCATGTATGCCTTGGATCTTTTCAAAAATTTGATTTTTGGTTCTAGTAAACTGCCTTTGTTAGTGAAGATATAACAAAATTTGATTAACAAAAGTTGTTTAGAATCATGAAAGAGTCCTACTTCTAGAATTTCAAGCACCTAGGCCAACGTTGATGTTTTGGCAATTTTTAACATATTTTCATCTGCATTTCTTTGAAATCAGCTCAAATACTTGGTTTATGCAATATTTGTCAAATAAAACAATATGTGTAAGAAAATTAAACTATCAAATAAAAATAATATTAATAATTATCAACACATCAAAGTCGGTGTAGGTCGTTACAATTTTGGAAATAGGACTTTTTTATGATTCTGAATAACTTTCATTAATCGTATTCCTTTCTGTACTACTAACGAATATTTTTCTGCAGAGTACAGTTTTTTGAATCAAAATCTCTCATATCTTCTGTTATGTCGATTCCTATACTAAAGAAATGTATTTGTAACAAAGATTGCCATGGAAAAACAAATTGTCTCCATAACAAAACTTATGTGTCAATCTTATCAATGAAACACTTCTGTATTAAATTGAAACATATTTTTAAAGACAATGTTAACATTAGATGAAAAAGTTTACTTGATTCAGTGTTACGGAATCGGTGAAAGATCGATAAATATGGTTATTGCTTTATTTAATGAAAAATATCCAAATACTGCAATTAACAAAGTTACTGCTTGGCGTTTAATCAAGAGATTTCTCACAACAGGAAGCGTTCACTATAAGAAGAGAGAGAAAAAAGCTTACGAGCGTAAATACAAGCATAAGTAAAACACATTTACAGAGAATTTATAAAACTAACAAAATTTATCCATATAAAGCCAAATTTTGCCACACTTTGGAAGAAGGTGATGAAGCAAGGCGATTGCAGTTCTGTTTGTCTTTAGGGGAGCTAATTTTAGAAAACATAAATTTCCATAAACTAATAATTTTTTCTGACGAATGTACTTTCACAACAAATAGTGTTCCATCTTCGTAAAACTGTCGATATTGGAGCAGAGTCAATCCCCATTACGTAGTTAACTCAAGAAGGCAGTATTTTGGAAAACTAATGTTTGGTGTGCCGTCTCATACGAGTTAGGAATTATTGGACATTTTTTTATTGAAGGAAGATTAAATCAGCAAATTTACTTACAAATTCTGCAAAGTTTTGTTGACGAACTTCCATTAAATATTCGACGTTCGCATTACTTTCAACAAGATGGCTGCCCTGCCCATTCCACACAAATGATTACTGATTGGCTTAATAATCAGTTTGTTGAAAGATGGTTCGGGAGAATGAGCGTGACATCTTGGCCGGCTAGATCTCCAGACCTATCGATAATGGATTTTTTTGTATGGGGATGGGTAAAACAAATAGTTTACAAAGAACACATTCCGAATGACACTGAAATATTAAAACGCAGAATAAAAGTTGCAGTTCGATCAATTCCTAGAGAACAAATACAGGCAGCTTTTGGAGAATTCCGGAATCGTATTGAAAACTGCGCAAATTTAGGAGGAGGCTTAGTAGAGCCTTATTTTTAATCTGAATATTAACTCACTATTTCATTATAACTTATCAGTGTTAAGCCAGTAACTTGCAATAGCTAATAATGTAAGTGTTATCTTTTAATATTCATAGTAATAAACTGTGTTAAAGAAATTCTTTTATTTATTTTGTTTATTTAGAATTTTTTTGCTTTTCAAGAATTATATCACCTATCCGGGGATAAACAATATTAAACTATCAGATAAAAATTATTGTAAATTGCCAAAACATCAACGTTGGCCTAGGTGCTTGAAATTCTAGAAGTAGGACTCTTTCATGATTCTAAACAACTTTTGTTAATCAAATTTTGTTATATCTTCACTAACAAAGGCAGTTTACTAGAACCAAAATTCAAATTTTTGAAAAGATCCAAGGCGTACATGATTTTAGAAAACTAAAATTATGCCAGAAATTAGTCTTTAACTAAGCAGGGCTGAACCCCAAACAATGAAATTTTATATTGAAAATTTTTTATCTTTTACAAGAGTCGTTTCACCTATCCGGGGACACACTGTATATATTTGCACATATAATTCAGGTTAGCGTTCGTAGAAGGTACGGTAACAGAAGCTTTCATGCCGCTATCGGCCTGCCTCTCGCACATTTACGCTCGTCACGCTATAACAAGTTTTACGCTCTTGTAATGTAAATTACCATTTCCTCGCAGTTTAAGCAGTCTAACTTCATTTCGATCTATTCAAACCACGAACAGTAAAACATTTTGGCTTATGCAGAGATTATTGCGAAAGGTCAAGAAACAAATATTTCCTTTGGGATTAGATATATTGCAATATTCATTACTGTTTCAACTTTATACAAGTATGGCGCCAGTTACGAAAAAGTAGAACAGATAACAAACGTGGACCAATGTATTGTAACGTGCATATATGATATATTCGGCAAATATTAGTGGTTCCATCGTAGGCTATAAGTTTTGAATTTCGCGCGCGTTATGACAATGTGAAGGGATATGACATCGAATTGGTTATGGTGTGATGGCTTTGTCATCTGCTATCATCCTATAAGAATTAGCTTTTATTGTTAGTTATACGCTATTGTAAGACGAACTGTGTTGGGAATAAACAAGTGTGACCTTTATTATTGCATCTCACCTTAGAACGTGAGGGGTGGGGTTACGGGTAACTTGCAGATTACAGAACTATGTTTTCTATTCTGTTAAAAGCTGTAAAATTACGCATTATGGAAGGCAGCGTAATATTAGGAGTTGAGAGCACAACTATCTCCATCCAAGAATTCATAGAGACTAGAGTCCGGACTGTGCAACAAATGTCACTTAGACATATAGTAAATAAAAATGTTAGCTCTGAAATTAGTTCGCTCCTACCTACATCTGGAGGAGACGAAGAGGGTAATATTACGTCATAACTATTGGTAAAATGACAAATAACGAATCCACGTGGTATCATTCTAAATAGTCACACTCAGCTCTTGATTCTGTTACCTTAAAAGTGGAAATTGAGAAGACGTTTAAATTAAGAGGAGATAAGATTACATTCATGAATGTAAATAAATGTGAATCACGTCTATGGAAACGAAATAGAAGTGTTTAGTTTATATTTTTATTTTAGTATTTGTGGGCGGAGATCTAGACACAAACGGATATGTCAGGCATCTCTATGCGCATCAACTACTAATAGTTATTAGCAGCGCCGTAACTAGGGCGTGGCAAAGGCGGCTTTGCGCGCACCTTTGCCAAATACCTCAATAAAAATGCTTTTCAATTAAAAAAAGAGATCAGAAACATATTTATTTAAGCCATAATTGTAATTAATTTTAATAAACGGAAAAAAACAAGAGTATTCGTGCTAAACTACCATTTTAATAAAGTAGAACATAATCAAAATATTTTATCTGTTACGAATTATGAAAAATGTAAATGTCGCAACGTTGCATATCGATGTCGCCGGTCAAACACCGTGAATCGCGTGCGCGGTCTGCGTCTCTTCTGTGTGTATAGTGTATACAGCTCAGTCTGAGCTCAGATGTGTGCTTGCCTACTTGTGTTGACGTTGAGTGTTGATTTTATTTTTACTGATATGTCTTCAAACTAATTTACGTGTTTATGTATATACTAAAAGGTAATCAGGGTAAGTAAACAATCTAGCTACAATGTATGTACATCCACGCGCCATAGAACGGTAATCCGGCTCTTCGATGGCTATGCGATATCTAAAATATATCCAATTAATTAATATTAGTATTAGGAATCATTAGTTTACATTGGTTTTCACTTTTAACAATTTTAACATTTAGCTCCAATTAATATATTTAATATTAAAATTCATAGTTTTAACAAAAGGCTCTTTTTTAGAGTCAGAGCTCAAATAAAGAAAATGCCACCGAAAAAACCATCTGGAGCTGAATATAAAAAAATGCGGCTGATGAAAACAGATGAAGTTAAAAAGGTCGTGACGCCAATAAAAAACTTTTTTTCTGTAATACACAACAGACCCAATACTGTTAATGATAGTTCAATAGCAGAATCTACTCCTTCCACTTCTCGTGAGAGCAATACCAATGTCCTAGACCTAGAAACGGAAGCAAAGGATGACTCTATTAGTCAATGTCAAGCTAATCCATTACATTCAGTAGAAAGCTTAGTTAGTGCAGAATTAACTCCTGATTTTAATGATCCCCAGACGTGGACAAAAGAATACTTAAAAATTTGTGTAGAACACGGACCAGACCCGGGAGATGACATCAATGTGTATCCGATAGTAAGTAACAGGCAGTTCGACAAAAAATGGTTTTATAAAGTGCTGGCGAATGGCGAAATAATACGAAGATCCTGGCTGGTTTACTGCAGAAGAAATGATTCTTTGTACTGCTTTCCTTGTAAACTTTTCGACCAAAAGATTTTTGGTGTTTTTTGCGAAACCGGTTTCTCCGATTGGAAACATTTAAATCCTGCTGTTCCTCGGCATGAAAACTCGCTATCTCACAAAGAAAACTACCTGAAATGGAAGGAATTTGAAAGATGCATTAAGATAGGCACATTAATCGACGATCAAACTGAAAAAATTAATTCTGACCGAAAAACAAAAATGGCGCCATATTCTTAATGTCATATTGGACGCAATTTTACATTGCATTAAAAACAATGATGCATTGAGGGGATCATCAGAACTTATTGGACATCCAAATTGTGGTGGTAAATTTTTAAATACTATTGAGCTTATAAGTCATTATGATCCTATAATTGCAAATCACATTATATCTCATAATAAGAACCAAATATCATATTTTTCGCCTGCCGTTCAAAACGAACTGATAAATTTAATTGGAAAGAAAGTAAGGAACACAATTATTTCAAATGTAGTTGAATCAAAATATTATTGTTTAATATTGGATTGCACACCAGACACATCCCACCAGGAGCAAATGTCACAGATCATTAGATATGTTCGATGCAGCCAAACGGAATGTTCTATAGAAGAAAGCTTCATCGATTTTATAAAGGTTACAGGCAAAACTGGAGATATAATGGCAAATCAAATAACTTTAAAACTGGTTGATGACGGACTTAAGATTGACAACATTAGAGGTCAAGCTTACGACAACGGGCAATATGGCCGGAAAATATAACGGCATCCAAGCAAAAATATTAAATTTAAATAGGTTTGCCCGGTTTGTCCCATGCTCTGCCCATAGTCTCAATTTAGTAGCTTATCATGCAGCTAGGTGTTCCCCAGAAATAATAACCTTTTTTGGAACAGTTCAAAATTTGTTTCATTTCTTTGTGAGGTCAACAACTCGTTGGGAAATTTTAGTTTCCACTCTAAAAACTAGGCTTAAAGGTCATAGTGATACCCGCTGGTGCACCCGAGGTGAAGCTATAAAAGCCTTTGTATTAAATTTTAAAGAAGTAATTGATTTACTTAATAAAATACAGCTTGCGGACGATAATTTGAGTTCAGATTCTGTTACTGCTGATTCAAGATCATTTCTAAAGTTGCTTTTGGACTATAAGTTTGTATGTCTTCTTGTTTTCTGGAATGTTATTTTATCTAAAATTAATAAGGTTAATATACTTCTGCAAGGAAAATCTGTAACGGTATTGGATGGTTCTAATTTAATAAAGGGCTTGTTGAAGAAGTTCAATCTCTTAGGAAAATTTACTTGAAAATTTATTGCAAAAGCTAATGAAATTTCTGAGTCCGTAGATATGGAACCAGAATTTACAATGCGAAGAAAAAGAAAAGTTAAAAAAATGGTTGGGGAGCTTTGCTCTGACGAGACAAGCAATTTAAATGAAATTAACACATTTAAAATATTGTGCTTGCAAATTGTTGATGTAATTCTATCTCAGCTGAATTCACGGTTTTGTGCTCTTAAAAGCGTTGCAGATGATTTTAATTTTCTAACCGGTAAATCACTTAAAGTGTTTTCTGCAGAAGTCATAAAACGGCATGCCACCGATTTAGCTTTAAAATATAATCAAGATTTAGATGCTTTCGAATTTGCTAACGAAATTGACAGTTTTAGGTTTCAAGCATCTTCTCACATTGAACGATTAGAATCTCTAAGCCATCTAGAAATTTTAAAATTTATTAGAAAGAATGAGTGGGAATCTGTATATCCAAATATTGATATTGCTTTTAGAGTGTTTCTTACCTTGCCAGTCACTACAGCTTCATGTGAAAGATCATTTAGTAAGCTAAAATTAATCAAAAATTATTTAAGATCATCGACTGTGCAGGACAGACTTACTAATATGGCCATTTTAAGTATAGAAAGAAAATTATCCTCATCTATAGATTTTAACGAAGTAATTGATGACTTTGCTAGTTTAAAAGCGAGAAAAGTGCAATTTTAGTTTTTTTTTTAAATACATACCAGAGCTTTGGTATAATTTTTGTTTTTTATTTTACCTAGTTTATTTTGCCTTTTTGCTGTCGATGTAGTATCAAAGATGTTCTTTTTTTGTATTTCATGTTAATATATTATATTTTAAGGCACTTTACTCCTTGTATCTTGAGCGTCCAAAGAATAAACAAACTTCTTATTTTAAATGAGTTATTTTTATCTGTTTATATAAGGGCGCCAATCTAATCCTGGCCGCGGGCGCTAAATTCTTAGTTACGGCACTGGTTATTAGCACTACCCGTCACTAGAATTATGACCTACCAAAGGAATTCCACCTTTAGTAAGGGATCTTTAACGTGTCAATCATCGTATTGCCACGGGACCTACAGTTTTACTCCCTATCCGAGAAGAAGGAGTGCTTTGGTTTATCTCCGTTCTAGAAAAACGGCTACCTAAGCCAGGTTTCAACCCGCGCCGTTCGGGTAAAATGCAAGCACCCTAACCATTCCACCACCGAGGTAGCTTATTATTATTATTACGTGTTATTGAGAAATAGATTAAATTTAACAGAAGCCTAGACTATTGACGATTTGGTAATATCGTATTACAGTCACAAGATTTTACATTATTGTCCGAATTCTGCAGTAAAATGAAGACCCCATCGATAGGCAAATTGGTCAACCAATAAGAACTTCCAGCACTGTAGTGGGAAAAGCTAGTATTGTATCGCTATCAAGATTTTCATCTACAAGAGCCACCCAATGGCATAGGTTGTTACAATTGGAATGCATGTATCAATAAATTGTGAAGAAAACCAACTCGTAGATGTGAAAGCGAGGCAAGACTGTTCCAATAAAACCAATTGAAAACTCGATAATAGATTACTGAAAAAAGGATTAATCGATTAAACCTAAAATCGATTAATCAAATAATTAAACATATAATCGATTAATCAAAGGATACTAATTTGGAGAACGTATCTCTAGAGGGAACTAAGTAAGCGTTCATTATAAATACAATTAGGTAAATAAAGTTACATTTATTCATGTTTTTATGCAAATATGATGTAAAACATAGAGGAATCTAATATATAAAGTAGCGCAGTATGAGCAGAAAGTTTAATGTGGGATAGGGCGAGAGATAATAATACTGTAAATAATCCAAATTTTTAATTTATCGATAATCGATTAATCAAAACCATCGATTAATGCACTTCTCGAGTTGCCATTGATATAAGTTGATGCAATTACCATGTTTAGTTTTATAATTCTATCTTACATACTTCATAAATAGTTTTATATGTAGAATAAATACATAATACATGAAAAATGATTTAATGCCCCTGATATATACTTTCTGGCCGGAATGCGTTACGATGAGTTAAGTACAGATCCCTTTCTTATCTCCTACTATACGTAAAAATTAAGAATATACAGGGTGTCCCGAATTGCAGTGTCCAAAGCTTAACGGCGTATTCTGCGTACAAAATAAGCCCTAATTTCCTATATAAACATATGTCGAGAAATGCTTCGTTTTCGGAATACAGGGTGTTAATGTTTTAAGAAAAAGATTCATTTTTTATCATATCACTCTAGATATCTCTATAAAATTTAATGCACATCTTTCAAGCATCAAAAAACTTTTTTGGTGTAACAAAATTTTTTAAATGTCTACCAGTGGCGTCCGTACGGTATTTGAACTGAATATTATACAAGGAAAAAATGGTACGCCACTGATTTTTCTGAAAATATTTTTGAAATCTCTATTAAATTTAGAGCAAATTTGATCCCTTCACTTTTTCCGCATGACGCACCGTTTTCGCGTAAAAAAATAAAAACTATTTTCATGCATGGCGAAATTTCTAAAATTTCAATTAATGTTAATTTCAGTGTCAAAACTTGTAAAACAGTAATTAGAGTTAATTCCATTTCTTTAAATAGTACATAATTTTAGAAAACTACTCTTTATTAACTAAGTTCGTAAATAATTTTACAAAAACTAGAATTTACAACTTTCATCTTAGATCGTGAAAAATTTTAAAGAGCATTATTAAATTGTTTAGTTCATTAATGAATTTTGATGTGATCCCTAAAGATTACAATAATTGCTCAAAATGGGCTCCTCCTACTTCGATACAGTTTCGGCATCTGCGCTTAACTGAGTCAATCGCGTTGCTTATGAAATTCGTATTGGCTCGCAAAGTTTCACAGGCTTGCTCTATCCTTAGAATTAGTTCTTGCCTTGTATCAACTGGTGTCGAATAAACGCGGTTTTTCAAATAACCCCATACAAAGAAGTCGACCGGGGTGAGGTCAGGGGAACGTGGTGGCCAGGCTCTAGTTTCTAATGGTCCAATACACTGTTCTGGATAATTATTATTTAACCACTCACCATTTACAAGCGGGAGCCCCGTCCATTTGAATCCGAATTTCGTTTCTAACATTTAGGGGAATATCTTTTAAATATTCAAATAACTCATTTCGCGGAAATCATTAAATAATTGTCCATCTAGGCGTGGTGGTAAAACATAGGGCCCACAAAAAATTCCATTTATTACACCACACCAAACATTAACAGAAAATACGTGTTGAAATGCTCTAGTACGTACAACACGTGGCTTCTCACGGCTCTACATTCGTACATCAGTCCATAAAACTTTTTTTGAAAATTTCTCAGCTTCCTCTACTTTGCGTAAAAACCAATTACAAAAACTAACGCGTTTATCGGCATCACCAGGTTGCTAGTTTTGAGCTGGCTTGCATATGAAATGGCTTCCTGTGATGTTGCCTCAAAACGCGATAAACCTTCTTTTTAGAAACCAAAACGGCGTTGCCTTGTAAATGGTGAGCTGCTCTTCATAGGCTTAATATTCTATTGTTGTCCCGTACTGCTGCATTTCATTTCCATTACGTACACCATAAACGAAATAAATATCAGCATACTCAAAGTTACTAAATAATACCATTTTCAAATTTCTAGTTAGACTGATAATTATCTTTTTCGTACAAACGGTATCTGAAGTTTATTTACAATAATTTACTTCTAAAAACGCATCTGCCATACTTTAAACTTTAAAGACATGTAGCAACTGTTCAGTTGTCATAAAAATGCAATCATGGCATACCAAGATTCGACAGTAGAGGAATGATGGTCTATAAAGTACACACGTTTTTCAAAAAGTATGAACTCAACGGGAATGCAAGAAATGAATATCGGAAACTTACATATTAGATTCAAAACACAATTTAAAAAAAGTTGGAGGAGCTCATTTTGAGAAATTATTGTAAACTTTAGGGACCACATTACAATTCTTTAATCGTTAATGAAAAAATAATTTTATAGTGCTCTGTAAAGTTTTTCACGATCTAAGTTAATGAAAGTTGTGAATTTTAGTTTTTGTAAAATCATTTACGAACTTAGTTAATAAAGAGTAGTTTTGTATGATGTACCGTTTTAGAAATTGAGTTAACTCTAATTACCGTTTTACACAGAAATTAACGTTAATTGACATTTTATCAACTTGTCCATGCATGAAAATCGTTTTTCGTCGCTCGTACGGAAAAAAGTCAAGGGATCAAATTTGGCCTAAATTAAATGGAGATTTCAAAAATAATTTTTATTTTCAAAAAATGCAATGGCGTTCCATTTTTTCCTTCAAATACCGTACGAACGCCACTGGCAGACATTTTAAAAAATCTTTTACACTGAAACATGTTCTTTGATGCTCAAAAGATGTGTGTATTAAATTTTATAGAGATATCTAGAGTGATATGAAAGATGTGATAAAAAATGATTTTTTTTTCTTAAAACTTTAACGTTCTGTATTTCGAAAACGAAGCATTTCTCGACATATGCATAGGAAATTAGGGCTTATTTTGGACACAGAATACGCTGTTAAAACTGCAATTCGAGACACCTGTAGTGTTTTTGTTAGTTCGCTACACGCTGAAACGAAAACTTGTTTAATTCTTTTTCTTTTTAACATTATGGGATAGAAAGAAATACACAGTGTCTTAATGTGTTCTCAAAAAACCTAATCTGACTGCGTCAAAAGTTATTCAAATGGACTTATATGTCGCTATTCTCGCGCAAAAACATGAATATAAATTGTTTCAATCAGTATGTTACTTTAGTTAACGTACGACAGATGTGGAAAGTAAGCATTACAAGTGCAGACTTGAACTGTTGACGATTATTTATGCACTAAACAAATTGAATGTGTACTTACAAGGAGTTACATTTCAAATAATTACTGCTTGTAATTGAATAAAGCTTACATCAACTAACAAGAGATCAATCCTAGAATTACCTGATGGGCTTTAGTATTACAAATTATAATGAGGTACAACATAGACCTGGAAACCTAATAAAGCATATTGACGCCTTAAATCAATGTAACAATATTTTTGTGTTTCCACAACACAGACCTCCTAATGTTCAAAATCGTCCACAAAGTCACCGTTTCTGGTCTAGGCTAGCAAAATGTCAAATTTTTTAGTGTTTCGCTACTAATTTTTTGATGACATGTTGATGTTCATTGGTGCCAACATAACTTAATAAAAAATACGATGGTGTCACAAAACAAATTTTAAAAAATTTTTGCTTAATCAATCTCGTCAGCACGTCCACAAACGATAAGTTTGCTAGTATTAGCAATTGCAGGCCTTGTCTTTGCTTATATTCGCAAAACTATCGTTTCTGGCTTAGTGATCAAATAACTACTGTATTAGAGGAAAATACATTAGAACAGAATTTGTTGTAAATTTAAATTTTGAATTTCGCACGCGTTAGGGGACAAGGGTGGACTATTTCAAAAAAGTCATCTAAACTTTCTAAATTACAATCATTACGACTTAAAAATGCCTACCGAAAAGGTTGCAGATTAAAACTAACTAATTGTGCCTCTTACTTGCGAACATTTCCGTAAATCATAAAATCATTTTAATGGTAAACTAGAAAACACCTAATTGAAAGGTGATCTCTCTCCTGACCACAATGTTTAACTTTTTTAAATGGTAAGAGAACTTAATTCGGTATTAAGATATTTAAATGACAAACCGAAAGAACAGCTAATTTTTTTAAATATAATTTATTTTGACCAATGGGTCGCTCTGTGAAATTTTTATTTTTTTTTGTAATGGTAAATTCGGAAACTGGTTATTTTGATGTCAAACCATAAATGCACCAAATTCTTTAATCAATTTTTCCTCCCGAGACGTGAGTATGCCAAGCATCTCTTAGAAATTTTATTTGCAGTTAAAGCACCTAATTAACACTTAATTAAGATACCTTTTATGTACAAAATGTTTTCGCATAATCATTTCCTGAATGGTCCAGCTTGACGATAACTTAGTCCCACCCACGTTCAATTCATTTTTGTTCCACTATGCTTCAATTTTGAGTACGATATGCACTAGATGTAATTTGTTACTAATTTTTTTATCAGTTTAACAAATAATTAACGGAATAAATAAAATCAGTGTAACTACTTTTACTCATCAGTATAATAAACGATGTCACATATAATTATTAAAACATAAATTTTAATTACCTACGTAATAAACGAATTATGAAACCTCATTAACCACGTGTCTAAATTAAACATTTTTTCTCTACGTTTAAAAATTATCTTTTCGTAATATTTTAAAGTCCATATGGCAGATGTTACAGAAACTGATTAAATTATTATTATTATTACAAACTCACCGAAGCGTTATCTTTTTCAGTAAAAACTTGTACTTATTTCCATGTAACAACATTTTTTAACCACCTTCAAGGCGCTCTTTTCCTATTTTTTTATAGTAAAGATTCATTAAAGTCACTAATTAACTTTTGTTGTTCAATTTACTACACAATTACGTCGTTAATCTTAAAAATTGAAAAATTTAATGAAGTTTTCCAGGCAATCAGTCTGTTGGTGCGTAAGCCACCAGAAACATGATGTAGTTACATTTAACTGATTATTTTAATATCAGCAAAGCGGTAGGAATATATATTTACTGCCTTTGGAATGTATCGATTAGGAAAACACAGTAAACATGTTGTTACAGCTTTTGCATTCACGCATACTATATGTATAAACAATTGTATAACATTAAAACAGTCGGAAATTTGTTTACAAAAGGAATACTCAAAAAGAAAAATCGAACAATCTTTATAGTATTTGTGGAAGACAGATCAATTTGGCGATGTTTTCAGATTAATAAATATCTGGTGTAGAACACCACACGACCTTCTAACGTACAATAACATTTTTTTAGGATAATTATACAACCTCTTTTATAAGAAGTTTATTACGAAAATGGGCAACATTGTAAACGCAAAAACAATAATCTATGTCTAACTGACGTTTAAAACTTCATAACAGACAGAGGTTAGTAGACATCTAGATGCTAACTTAAATTAAAAGAAATGAAATTTCAATTTAACTATGCAACCTCTTTTTTATACGTTCATAACGAAAACAGCCAACATTGTAAAAACAAAAAAAACTTCATGTCAGATAGAGAATAATAGACATAAATACATGTTAACGTAAAAAAAAATTCTAAAGCCGCCGTCCCGTTTTTATAAAAATATCGATAACAGATTCAGCATTTTCAACCATATTTATTTAATTTTTACATTTATTTCACTTTATATTAAGAAACTTTATAATGAAAAGTTATGTAAAATTAAATTTTATTTAAAAAATATGTCTACACTTATTCTTATAAAATTAATAGTTATTCAGATAACACATGACGATGTTCTATAATCGGTTCATGCGCAGCATTTGAGGGTTTTCGGATACAGCAGCTGATTTTGGGCGACCTTCTTTAAATTTGAACGACAACCACGATTGCATTCACTAAAAGAATGATATACGCTTATTTTCGATGGTGCTTCGTAAGCAAAAGTTGATCCATCCACGTCAAAATTCGTAGAAAATCATGGCCCGAAAATGTTCCCGAGTCAACTCCATTTCTTTACCGACAAGAAACTTTCAAGTCATAGAACAGCATAATTCGCGTCCGTAACACACAACGTTTTAGGTACGTATAACTATAACCAAACTTCACGATGTGTGTGAGAGATGTTGCACAGCAACACCAGGGTTACCAATTCCGAGCATGTATCGAGCAACCTGCTTAACACTACACCGTACTTGAAATCTCTGACGAATCCAAGAATTTTCGTAATTTATTTTAAGGCGGTAAATAAACAAATTCTTAACCCCATAAACCTCTATATATAAAAGAAACCTTTTATATTATTCTTCACAAAGTGCGGCAATTTCCATGTAACTGAACTTCTAATTCTAAACGAAAGACTGAATAATAGTGCCCATGTCGCGAAATAAGTACTTAAGCAACTTTGAACTTCTCACTACAAAATTAAAAGCATCAGTCTGAATGGTTTATAAGAAGATAATTAGTATTTTCCAATATCTCCTAATTGACAGAAAACTTGCTTCCAGGAAATTTAGATAAATGAACCCTAGAGAAATTTTATGTATAAGGATTCTGTAATCCTTCAATTAAATAGTTTTCGTTATCATTTGATATAAAAAATGTTCTTTATGCAAATAAATACCAAACAATTGCAATATATGCAGGTATGTATATATACAGGGTGTCCGGAAAGGTGTGATCAAAACTGCTAGGACGTATAGAGGGGCTCAAAATAACCCTAGTCTTCATTAGAATTTTTTCCTATCTGTCTTCGTTATGGAGTTATCGGCCTTCAAAGTCAGAAGTTAAACATTGAATTTCAATGCTAATTTTTAAACCGCTTCTTTCATTACCATGAAATTTAGACACTCTAACTACCTCATAGAAAGGCATTTTGACACTTAACTGGAATTCAATGTACCTTTATTGTACAGGTAAAGCCAAAATGAAGCTAATTTATAGCTAATTATAGAAATAATTAACCAGGTCACGAAAACTGTACAGGGTGGCCAACTAAGAATGCGTGGTACTGTATCTGGGAAACTATGCATCGTAGAGGCTTGCGCAAAAAAAAGTTATTACTAAAACGGTCAATAAAAAAATCTCGAAAATATTTTAAAGTTTCTGAAATGGCCGCCAGGGGGCGTAACTGCAATCTTGAATCTAAAAAAGTGATGTTTCTGTGAATTCTGCTATATTAACCTAATAAATAAATAACTGATCTTTGAAGTCGAGGATAATCTGAACTTTTTTTGTTTGGCACTTTTTGACGTATGTCTAAAAATTAAGTGGTGGGGGGTATTCAAAGGTTTCCTTAAATAACCCCGTGTATCTTCGAAACGGCTAAGCCGATTTTAACAAACTTGGGCGCGTTGAAATGAACTCTTGGGCTACAAATGTTATAATATTTGAAGTTATGTTAGTTTCACATGTCGTCGCTAGAGGGCTTTGTTCGACATTCCGACAAAAATTTTCGCAAAAAAACTAAATGCATTGGTATGCCTTTTTTTCATGAACAAGTAGCTAAATAATGCCTAAACAAGCTCGCGAAAACCGCATCTCGATATCTTGTTCCTAACCTAAAATATCGGCCAAAGAAAACTTTATACGAAAATTCCGTTTTTATTTTTTTTTAACTACATTTTTCTGGAATTGTTCCATAACTTATAACAAAGATTGTACAGGGTTCCCCATTTTAGACTATACAATTTAAAAGTCGAATAAAAACTTTCTAATCAAAGTAAATTCACTTTTTAATGGACTAATATGTAGCTTATTCTTTGGGATTTATGACTAAAGTAAATAACAATTCAAGTTTTAAAGATCATGTCTTCCAAATGCCCTCCTTCGACTTCAATGCATTTTTGAATTCTAAGTTCAAAATTTATCATCACTCGGCGAAGCAAATCTCCATTTATTCCTGCAATTTCATTTCGAATCTGCTCCTTCAGCTCCGGAATTGTTGCGGGACGACTTGCAAAAACTTTTGCTTTAGGTATCCCCAGAGAAAAAATCGGGGCCGTTAAATCGGAGATCTCGGGGCCAATTCAAATTTCCAAATCGGAAATTATACGGCCGTCAAAAAATCTCGCAAAATCCTCATAGTGTTTCTGGCTGTGTGAGCCGTTGCTCCATCTTGCTGGAATAATATGGCGCCATTTAGTCATCGTCTAATTAGTTCTGGGATAAGAAACGTTTGCAACATGTTTATGTAGCGTTCGGAATTAACTGTAACAGAACGGTTATTTTCATCCTCAAAAAAATAAGGACCGATAATTCCAAATGATGCTACACCGCACCAAACAACCACTTTTGGACTGTGGAGGTTTTTGGTAAACAGTTCGTGAGGATTTTCTACTCCCCAGTATCTAAAGTTTTGCTTGTTAACAACACCGTCCAAATGAAAATTTGCTTCGTCGCTCATTAGCAAATTATGAATTTCTCCACGATGCTGATGTAAAAATTCTTCACAAAATGTCACCCTCGCTCCTTTGTCTAGATCACTGAGGTTATGCGCCATTTGATATTTATAGGGGTGAAATTTTAATGTTTTTTAATGTTTTGCACAGAGCCGTTTTCACGCGAATGACGAACCCACGCCGCAATTGTAAAGCGTGTTGGTGCATCGCCCCTATTATTGTTTCCAAACTGCCGCCGAAATGCACGCCGAACTTCCTCAAATGAACCAGTTCTAATGTAGACTTCCACAGAAAACACACGCTCTTGAATCGAATAATTCATAATGCAATAAAAATTGTTAAACTGGAGCAATTATATCGTATAACGCATATTTGACAGAAACACTTAAGTCGTTGTTTATAGACAGGCGCCTCCTTGATCTTTAAAACTTGAATTGTTATTTACTTTAGTCATAAATCCCACAGAATAAGCTACATATTAGTCCATTAAAAAGTTAATTTACTTTGATTAGAAAGTTTTTATTCGACTTTTAAATTGTATAGTCTAATATGGGGAACCCAGTATATACGCCGCAGTCAATAACAATTATGTTATATGCTCAATTACACAACGGAAAAATTTTAGTAAACAAGATTTAGAAACAATTGAAGAATGCCACAACGTAATTAATAACTTTAAAGTAATTTTTAATGCTTTTGTATCATCCGGAAGCAATTGCAAATTAACAATAGATGATCAAACTTTTGAAAACACATTTGTTAATTTTACTTACAAGAATCCTATAGAAATTAATAATTATAAAGGTGACTTGACTGTAAAACTAGAACCAAAACATTTAGAAGACTTGAAAACCTTAAAAGAAGAAGCTGAAATGTTAAATACTGATTTAAAAATTAATCTGAAACACAAGTCTCCTCTGAAAGCTCCGAGTCACCCGACTTGCGATTTCCTCAATACCATCTTCACTCTAACTTCCGATATAAAGGAGGCGTATGTGCGTACATCAAGGACAGAATTGCTTGCAAGAGGGTTTCTTCCTTAGAAAATAAAAATTTTGACGTGATTTGGTTTAAACATTCTGGTCCTAATTTTGTGAAATTCTACTGTTGCATTTATAGGTCTCCTAATGACAGCAACTTTCAAGACTTCTTCGATTACCTTAGTATGACAGTTGACTATCACCTGTCTCAGTTTCCATCTTGCGATATCTCATTTGTAGGCGATTTCAATGTTCATAACTCTAGTTGACTTCAATTTTCATCTACTACAAATCCCGCTGGTCATAGTGCAGAAACATTTGCTATTTCATGTGATCTCACACAAATGATTTCTGAACCCACAAGAATCCCTGATAACCCTAACCATACTCCACATCTTCTAGATCTCTTTCTTACATCAAACCCTCTTGTTTATAAAACTTCCGCTCTTTCGCCTTTAGGTCTTTCCGAACATTGTATAATAAAATCATTTCTACTGTACCTAATTCCACTGTTGTTCGCAAAACCGATAGAACCTTGTGGTGTTTTAAGTCAGCTCGATGGAGTGATTTACGGGATTTCTTTGCAACCTTTCCATGGCGTGAATATTGTTTTAAGTCGTCCTCTTCTTCGGACATCGCTCTTTCAGTATCTGAAGTCATCCTCATGGGAATGGAGTTATACATTCCGAAAAAACAGTACCGTGTAGGTCATTCACGTTCCCAACCCTGGTTCAATAAGGCTTGTTCTGATGCAGTATCTTTAAAAAATAAATGTTACATTAAATGGAAATCTAATAAATCGGTTGACAGTCATGTAGAATACGTTGGTGCTAGAAATATCTGCAAAAGTGTCATCACTAAAACTAAAAAGTTGTTCGAACAACGAAAATGCAATGAACTAGCTACATCTCCTTTAGGCAGTCGTAAATTTTGGTCTTTAGTAAAAACTTTCGAACATCTTCATTTCCCCCCCTGAGATCTATTGACGGATCGGTAGTTGCTGATTCTGTAGACAAAGCCAACGTTTTTGTGGATTTGTTTGCATCAAACTCGTGTCTCAATGATTCCGGAAAAGATGTGCCCCTAGTCAACTCTTCTTCATACGTTATGAAACCAATTCATTTTCGGTACAAGCTCTTGGAATCGATCATCAGTAGGCTTGATCTCAATAAGGCGACTGGCCCAGACGGTATCCCAGCTATTGTCTTAAAGAAATGTTCCCCCGAACTAGTACCAGTCCTATCTAAGCTCTATACGATCTCTATATCTTCTGGGGAATTCCCTTCATCATGGAAGTTGGCAAATGTTCAACCTATTCCCAAAAAAGGTGATAAGACCGATCCCTCAAATTACAGACCAATTGCCATCACTTCCATTTTGTCTAAAATCATGGAAAAAGCCATCAATCAGCAACTGCTCACGTTCCTTGAAACTAACAAACTCCTTAGTGACCACCAATATGGGTTTAGGCAAAGTCGTTCAACAGTTGGTGAAACAGTTGTAGTCGCTTTAGATATCTCAAAGGCATTTGACCAAGTTTGGCATAAGTGTTTACTTGCCAAACTCACCTCGTTTGGGTTAAATGATACGCTCATCAACTGGGTTTCTAGTTTCCTTGATAAAAGACGAATACGTGTCGTAGTTGATGGCTTTTTTCAAAAGAAGTTAACATTAACGCGGGCGTACCACAGGGATCCGTTATAGCGCCTACACTTTTTCTGCTGTACATAAACGACCTTATTTCTTCAACAACTAACCCCATCCATTGCTTTGCTGACGATAGCACTCTTCACTGTAGTTCATCTCAGTCTACTCATAGTGATAATCCACCTTCTATGTCAAATCAAGAAATTAAAGCTGAAATGGCAAATTCAATCAACAAAGACATTCAACGTATTCTCGAATGGGGAAGCAATAATCTAGTTAAATTTAATGCTAACAAAACTCAGTGTTGCCTTATGTCCGCCAAAAAAGATCGATCATTTCCTGTTGTAAGTATGAATGGCTCAGTTCTTAAGTTTTCAGACTCTATTACTCTGTTGGGTATGACCGTATCTTCAAATCTCTCATGGGTTGACCATCTTCTGTCAGCTACCAAAACAGCTGCTCGTAAAATAGGCTTTTTGTACAGATCTAAGCAGTACTTTACCTCTCGACAACTCCTTCTGTTGTATAAGGCCCAAATTCGGCCTCATCTGAATATAATTCTCACCTCTGGGTTAGTGTTCCCCAATACGCCCTCGATATCGTTGATCATATTCAAAAGAGAGCGATTAGGCTTATAAATGACCCGTCCTTAACTTCTCACATACAGTCCCTTGAGCATAGAAGGATGGTTTCAGTTCTTTCTTTGTATTATCGTTATTACAACGGCTATTGTGCTGGTGAATTACATTCTTTGATACCATCTCCGGCTATCTTTGCGAGAAACACTCGGTTCGGTCATTCACATCATTAGTATGCAGTACAAATCTCCACTTGTCGTACCAAACGGGCGCAATCCACATTTTTCTACACGGCTTCTAAACTCTGGAATGATCTCCCTAGTTCCTGTTTTCCTCTCACTTATGATATGAGAAAATTTAAGGTAGCTGTTCATAGGCATCTATTGGCAATTCAATATCCCTCTATCCATCCTCCTAAGTGTTCCTGAGTGCTTTAGCACGATAAGCCTTATTTAGCCTGTTCAGGTACAGAATCATAAAAAAAAAAAAAAAATCCTTTAGTGCATATTATACATTTATCTATAACTACTATTGTTATAAATCTTATTTGCAATAAAACGTAATTATATATATATATATATATATATATATATATATATATATATATATATATATACATATACATACAATATATATCAGCTTATTGGTCACATTTACATGATTATGTAGCTTTAACAATATCATGAAAACGCTCACTTTGAATAATACACCCAGTTGACGAAAACAAACATAAAATCGCACAAAACATTTCTGAAAAAAAACAAAAGAATTTCAGGAGAAAAGAGGAGCTACACCATTAAAAATCACAGAAAAAAAAGGAACACGAAGGAATTAAAGCAATAATCGAACAATACCATCTCGACAACTGAGGAATAAATTCTCGAACCGGCGCAAAAACTCCCTAGAACATATACCAAACGTACCAAAT